>CM076667.1:18451684-18609482 GCA_038496675.1 Rachycentron canadum | reverse complement strand
GGGGGTGTGGGGGGGGTGGAGGGTGGGGTGAAAAAAAAAAGACCAGAGAGCAGGAGCTGGCACCTCCTGATCCACTCCTTCCTCCTCGCTGCTCCTTCGAGCGCTCAGGGTGAGTGAAGTGTGAGACAAAGTAATCTTCAGGTGAAAAGATAGACTTCCTCCCTCCCTCCCTTTCCTCCTGCACTCTCGCTCTCTCTCTCTCTCTCTCTCTCACTGCCTCTCCCCCTGTTGCCTGTGCTCGCTCTACCTGCTCGGAGCGTTGTGGACGAGCTCACACAGCTGCTGCCTCTCCAGCTCTCCCTCTTGTGTCTGAGCGCTGTGCTGTTGCTCCATCCATTCCCCTCGTCCCTCCCTCGCTCCCTCCCTCTCTCAATCCCTCTATGGCTCATGAATGTTTAGACATGGCAATTGTAGCTGAAAGGCACTGAATTAACCCTACGGGACTCAAAATACACTCCTTCGCTCTACTCACTTTTCCCCAGTTTTTCTATTGTTCTCGCTTTTGCTGCGACCCCTCTCATTGAGTATCTGACCCTCCTGAATAGTACAATCAGTTCTTTTTAGGGGGAGTGATAGTCTATTAACTTTGTGGTCCCTGCTCTCCATTGGATTTTATCAACAGACCGTCTGAAGCAGGAATAAAAGATTATGGTCTAACATCCATGATGAATGTGCAATCAGGGACAGCAGCCCGTTAGATTAGAGAGCTGCACACATGGGCACACAGTATAAGAAAATTGTCTCATAAAATAATCACAAGCAAAACAAGAAATATGTATGATGAATAAGTAAATATTTACCGCTGGCCTCCCCTGGTTAATTAATGATTAATTGTCCTCAGACAAACTTAATTGGACTTAATTGAAGATATTGAGTCATTGGAAAATAGATAAAAAAATCAACTGACAGTTTGTGTCCCCGCGGGCTGACGAGCGTTTCCAATGAGCTCATCGACCTGCGTCTCAGGAATCCAGAAACGATCGCATGTCAGCGAGTCAGAGTTAAGGCCAAGGCTCAGGTCTCCTAGTTAAGGTCGAATTGATGTCAAGTTCAATCTGGGTCTCTGAAGAAGTGCAAACAAGTGATTACGTACGGGCTAATTACAGCTTTCCCCCAGCAGAGTCAACTTCAGTGGGCCCCTATGTCGACACAGTCAAGCCAATATGGTTATCAATAACTATAAAAAAATCAGGGGAAACTCAATGACATGCAGCCAGTGTCTGCTGCTCTTATTTGCCTCGTCTCAGCAGGTAATACTAATGCTGTGTTCCTGACATATTGGAGTTCCCATAATTAGCAATTTCAATCATGTAGATAGAACTCACATCTTTAGAAGCACTCACATCAGTGGCAGCAGTACTCACTGTGTGACTGGGAAACAGACAACTCTTTAAAAGTATATATATGGCCTTTAAATAAACTGGAATGCTTAAGTAAGTAAGGTAATTAAGTCCAAAGTGATGGGTATAATTCTTCCCACCCCGAGTCTGGCTCTGCCTCTTTAAAGGAAACAACTGTCGCCAAGTGCTTGCTCTAAGTGGGAATTGTTAGGTCCCTGTAAGTAATATTACAAAGAGAAGGTCTAGACTTGCTATATTTAACGTCGGTTGTGATTTGGCTCTTGCTATGCAAATAAAAACTGACTCGAGTCAACTACTGTCATGCACAATATTTTTAACCATCGCACAAACAACTTGGCTCAGACAACATAAACCCTCACAACCAGCAGTAACTGATTCGATGAGATACTCGGCACATTATTACCTCACAAAGTTGCAATAGCACTCACTCATTTGGAGCCGTGTTTGTGGCAGCGTCAAGACTTTAAGTCCAACACTCACTCTGGTTTAAGCTTCGCCCTGGTCTCGACTTGTTCCTGAGGGAAATGTTTGACACTTAAGCTCCTAAGCTGTTAAAACAGCTGCCGTAAATGATGCGATGAGAGCAGTGAGAGTGAACCAAACCAATAGAAGTTGCAGTTGGGAAAACCACAACAAGAAGCTGAAAGATCCTGTAAAGCTCCATGAAATCGGGGGTGGGGTTGTAGTATTTATGTCCATTCATTGTTAATATACACTAATCAGCCATAACATTACGACCACTGACAGGTGGTCATTTAGTCCTGAAGTTGATGTGTCGAAGCAGGAAAAATGGTCAAGTGTGAGGATGTGAGGGACTTTAACAAGGACCAAACTGTGATGTGACCACTGGGTCAGAGCTTCTCCAACACTGCAGCTCTGTGGGATGTTCCCGGGCTGCAGTGGTCAGAACCTACCAGAAGTGGTCCAGGGAAGGAAAACCACTGGACCACAGACAGGGTCAGGGGTCAAGGCTCAGTGATGGTGGTGGGGAGTGAAGCCAGCCTTCACTGTGTGGTCTGATCCAACAGAAGAGCTGCTGGAGCTCAGACTGCTGAAGAAGTTCATGCTGGTTCTGATAGAAAGCTGTCAGAACACAGAGCGTCACAGTTTGTTGTGTTTGGGGCTGTGTAGCCTCAGACCGGCCAGGGTGTCCGTGCTGACCCCTGTCCACCACCAGAAGATCCTACAATGGACACATGGGTGGAGCATCAGAACTGGACCATGGAGCAATGAAGGGTGGTCTAAGGAAGACATGGCACCAGGATGCATTATGGGAAGGAGACAAGCTGGTAGTGGCAGTGTGTTTGGTGACAGTTCAGGGCTGATTTGGTAGCAAAAGGGGGACCTACACAGTATTAGGTAGGTGGTCATAATGTTATGGCTGTAAAAACATTGATAGTAGCGGCTTTAGATTTTGGTTTTTAATAATGACTCAGGTGATTCACTTCCTTTGAAGAGAATTATTTGAATGAGAGGTTTAAAATACAGGAAACCCGATGAACCACCAGTAACTCGACTTACAACTTTGCAAATACCTGTTTTCAAATACCAGTGGCTTTAGCTCAGGGCTAGTTCAAAAAAAAAAAGCAACTGACCTTTCTGGATGAACTTTCTGAGCTCAGTTGGACTGAGATGATTCAGAGTCTTTAGCATGCGTTACACGTCACACCCCCAAAGTCTGATTCTGAATGCCAGCGTGTACGGCATCGATCCGGCGGAAGTCACAGTGTGACTGACACAGCTCGCCGTGTGTTGGTCTGATGTCACCCAGCTGTCTGGCTGATCCACAGCGTGATGCATCGTGAAGGTAGAGGGACTCTTAAAATCCAAATCCAGTGTCTGAGAGGCTTTCGTCATCCCTTAGCATAAAAATCAAGTTGTAAGACTCCAGTAAATCTACGTCTAAACCAAGTGTGATGTTTCTTCTCTAATGAAGCTAAATGTCATTAAAAGAAAAAACACAAAAACACACTGCAATTACCACCAAATCTTGTGAAGTGCTCCACAGCTATATGATTTCCTGCTGTCCTCATGAGGACCAACATGATTATGTTAACAAGGAGGCCATCTGCATCATGGCAGATTACTGCACAGTGCAATGGTGCAAACAAAGTACTCAGTGTGATTCATGGTTTTTACAAAAAAAAAAAGATTTCTAAGTGTTTCAGCTGATCCAGATACTGTATATTTTTAGCATATACATGTGAGGGACTGAAAAAAAAAAAAACAATCCTGAGTTATGAGGATTAAACTGAGAATATTGGAGAAAAGAACAACTCAGACACTGTAGCTCGATTTGAAGAGTGATGCTGCTCTGGAGATGGTCTTGGGAGAAAGTAGTTTTCAGCTCTGGATAGGCCCACACACAGAGAGAGGGAGAGAGAGAAAGGAAGGGAGCGCGTGATTGATTTCTTCGGTTTATCCCCAGGAGATGAGAAAGTTTGCATGTCTCACTCCCTAAACCTATAAATCACATCGATCAGCCAGGATAATAAGGCCATGCCTACACGTCCCCGGAGAGTGAGATGAGAAAACAATTAGAGCGGCGGAGTAAACCCGCACAGACACGAAGACAGAGATGAAACCAAAGTCAGACCTAGAAAGATAGACAGATAGCTAGGCAATAAAAATGAAGGCAAAAAGGAAAAACAAGGATGAGGCTGGTGTAAACCTGTCAAAAGGAGGAGAAACAGAACGAGTCAGGGAGAGAAATCAGAAAATATAAGGCAGACCATGTTATTGTCTCACATATATGTTTCCCACACTGTTGCCTACAGCTTCGTGTGACCTGGACCTCCTTATTTTTGAACGGTTGAGTCTATAACATCCTGGATAGGACACGCACAAACAAACACAAACAAACAAAAAGACCACAACCAACAGCCCGATATGTCTTACTCCTCTTGCCAAAAACCATTAAAACCACATCAGCTGACATGCTCCTTCATCAGCATAAACACACAACGTAACCATCCCGTTGGCAGAAACACCAACTACAGCATCGAACGTGTATTAATCCACCACTGAAAATAGTCCCCCGACAAAAGTGTCATTTCCTCCCGTTTGAGTGATGTTTGCTGAGAGCTACATTGCCCAGCTGCTTCAGGTGATCGCTGAGTCACGTCCAAAAGATGAAAATTTACGTACTCACAATACAATACACTGGCCTTGGAGGGCTCGTGACCCGCTGGACTTGGAGTTGAGGGCTTTCAGGCGAGGCAGCAAACTCTGAGTGGACTGAAATGGAATAATGATTTTTCATGATATTTGTTGATATTGAGAAAAATAGACTGGGACACCAAACAGAATCTGTCTTATATATTTGTATCTAAGAGACACATAGTCATCAAAATGTTATTTTACCTTTAAACAGAGGCAGAGTCCATTTATCCAAACCATCTGGTAAAATAAGGGAAAATATCCAATTTCTTACCCAAACTATCCAGAACTAATTCCTGGATATCATCTTTGATTTACAATAGTTTGGGTTAAATGGGGGATTTTTTTTTTTCTTACACCTAAATGTGAAAGAAAATAACACCTGTTCCAGACCTCTGAACTGGATCCCATTTTTCATGTGATTCAAATCGTTCCGGAGTCCAGCGCTCACGGATGGATGCTCCCTCGAAGAACAATGAGCCAATTGGAGCTTTGTAGGTATTAAGAACGAGGATGTTATCGTCCTGTGCCAGGCTCCGGAAAGCGGAGATCAGCGTGGATGAGACATACACAGCCATACAGATGGTTTGCAAGTGGACGTGCAGAAATAACAACCGTTAAATCCGCAAGTTTCTGTGATTGACGTGAAAAACGTTAAGTTAGCTGCTAGTGCAGCTTCTGTGTCGACTGAAAATGATGTCGACAGGATGGATGTGGCTGACTTGAACAGGATGTCAGACTGAATAACGAAGCGAAAATCTGTCTGATTATGAGGCCACTCTGGGCCTGTTTTTAATGGACTCTGTTGTAGAGTTCTGTCTCTGTTGATGCACAATCTCCAGACCTCAGTCAAATATATCCTAATTTAGACACAAAAACAAAGTTAAAACACACTTAATCCTTTAAGGCACAATTTCAGTCCACAGTTGCATTTTTTACTTTCATCTCATTCACGTTTAAAAGCATCTGATTAAGAAAAACCAACCGTCAATACCAGAAAATTTCAGAGCTGTTCATTCAAATTCTGTCTTTTTGTTTGATTTAATGCAGATGTGCAAATGGCAAATTGTTATTAAATCACATCCCAGCATAGCATTTGCTATTTTCTCTTAGTTTCATCCTCTGTGGATAGTCACAGACGTTTTCCTGGAAGTCATGCGGAGGGAGAACTCGGGGTTGTGGATGATGGCGAAATCGCTAGCGAGAACTGACAGGTGGGTAAAGTCTCTGTGAAGCATCAACGAGAGATAATGAGAGAAAACAGTGGGAAAAAGGGAATAAAATCACTAGTTCAAGTCTACATCCTCCATTTCTGGACCACTGCTCAATTTCATATGTGAATGGCTGGGAGTGAATGACAACGACTGCTTCCTAATTGTCAGCCATATCTCCTCCTTGTGACAGTTGCCAGTTTTGTGACTAGCTGGCGGTTTGACAGTGGCCTTTGGACTGCAGTCATGCAAACTGCCATTTGCCTTGTGATGGACATGTGCAGTAGCTGCTGGTCCTGGCTGTCTGATTCATGATTCAGCTCCTTGTTACTTTAAGAAACATCTATGGACTGGACCCGTCAAACCAGGCTCTGCACTTGGGTGAGGGGACTAATGCTTCAAGTATGGTGGACTAAAAAAGTCAAAAAGCTAAAAAAGCTTCTTAATAAATGGTAATCACGGTTGGAGCATTTTGCAAAGAATCTTATGCCTTAAATGGTGCAATAATGAGAAATGAGGTGCAGTGCTCATGATAGTTATGAGAGCAAAATGTAGAAAAGTTGCAAGGGTCAGTGCTACAGTAAAAAATCGTCCTCTCTGTAGAATTCTAATTATCTCACAAATTTGCCTCTTATTTGTCTAATTTTTGCCCAAATCTAAAGGGAAATTAGCTGAAGTGAGAGTCAAGGCCTTGTACTTGGAAGGTTTATCAAAACAGTTGTGTATTGCAAGAAAGAACTGAGCCGCCAGGGTATCATATATGGCAAATTAGGTTTCGGAGCCTTGCACTTTTCAGTATTGGATCAGTGTTTCGCAAACAAACACAAGTGTCACATAAAGTTTGTCATAATTTGAAATACCAAACAAGGCGGCGCCGCCAGAGACTGCACATCTGCTGTAAATTGTTGATAGGGTCCGGCTGTGAAACAGCAATGGCACAAATTATTCAAATGACAAACCAAATCTCGTGGAACAGGTGTCTGAATTCTGTCAACAGCCACATGCAAGATTGATGTGTTTTTCGGCATCTCGAACCGACAGAGGAGAGAAGAAGAAGAGGGCTCGACCAATTTCTTTCTCGACAGTTAGTCACCATTCTCTCAGTTCCCATTTTCCAGCAGATTGTCTGCTCTTGACTTGATGAATAATTTGGAAGGAGAGCTGCTCACGTTCGCCCCGAGACGCCGGCGGAGGACGTCGCTCCCGCGGGTGGCGGTTTCAGACGGCTCTGGGCAGAATCAGAGAAAAACTCGACTTGATGCAAAGCTGTCCAGGTTCAATCATGACTTGTGACTACAGTTCGTCAGCTGATGCTCATCCCACTGTCATGCAAAAAAAAAAAAAAAAAAAACCTGACATGCAATAACTTGTCAGCCGACAAGCAAATAAGCTGGATCTCCTTTTGTTTTTTCAGCAGCATTCTGTCAGTCTGCTTCAAATCTCTCAGCACGACTGAGCGAATGTGTGTGTTGGTTCATGTTTTGTATTTATTTATATGATGCAAGTGTGTGGACCCCCGGCAGAAGCTGCTGTGTCTCACTGTGGGGGCCGTCTCTCTCTCTCCGCCGTGGTGACATGTGTGAAATATGAGATGCCATGTGGACTGATCCATACATGCTGTGCACATGGGGATGCAAATCAAATCCAATATCCAAACTTTTATTGGAATAAATGTTGCACGCTGGATCAGACATAGCGAATGTTACACCACAGCAGAAGAACACAAAACAAACCTTTGTCTCATCAGTGTAATGCACAAGAAAGGACAGGGCTACAGATTTTTTCCCTGTGGTTTCCTATCATATAAATGTGCCTCCATCTGGGTATCAAAGATCTACCGACTCTAATCTACTGCTATCCAGGCCCATGAACATGCAAACACATCGACTTCATCTTAAATTATTCAAGCATTTTGCATGGAGTCATCATTTCACCCATATTAACCTCTGTCACCCTGTATTACAATGCGGTCAATGTGATGTGCTCTACTTAATGGAAAACTTTCAGCGATTTTAAGCAATATTCCACCAGAAATCTATGCTTTGATTATAAAATACTTAATCAGTGCAGACTCCACGTTTTCACCGGGGAACGAAAGGTTAGAGAAACTTGAGATACCCTCTGCAGCTCTGTCTTCACCCTGCATCATATGTATGCTCCGACTCTCATAACTGTGCCGAATTAGGGCTGAATGTCTGTTATTTAAAGGTGCTACTCGTGAGTTTCCTCCGCCACTGAACGTGCCTTTCTTTCTGGGGTGGCGGTGGTTGACAAAAGACTTCAGCCACAAGACAAAGAGACGAGAGGTTATGATTCACCCTTTGAGCAACGCTGCATCTTCGCGGCAGACCGGTGGCTGCAGCTGGTTCGCTAGCTGGTTGGCACGCTAACTTCGGGAGAAGAAAAGACGTGAAAGAGAGACAAGGGTTGATGTTGGTTGGCGCTCCAGTGCCGGAGACGGCTCTCGGAGAGCAGGGGAACGAAGTTTGATGCTGAGCTCAAAACATTTCACTTCTCGCCTGTTACGTAAACAGCTGTTAATGCTAACGTTACCAACGTAGCAACAGCACAATGACCATGTGACAGGAGATGTGATGTGAATTCTTGCATTCTTGTCTTTATATTTAATCCCTTATGATGTGAATTTGGCATAAAAACACTTTCATATTGCAATATCAGCTTTTGACAGCAAACTATACAGAAATTTCAATTTGTTCCTAGAGGCCGTAGTTTTTTTTTTTTTTTTGTGCACCCAAGGTTATAAACTTTATTCATTCATTACATTCATTACATTTTATTCATTATACATTTTATTTTTACATATATTTTTTTTAACCAACGCGCCAGACATTTTTAACACAATTGCTCCATTCTCGTACGATACAATTCAGCATTAAGAGAATTTAATTTCCATCCAAGCTGCTGCAGCTCAGCACTTGTCATCATCAATGGAGAACTTGAATTGACCGCTGAAACCCATCCTCTACCTGCCTGTAACCGAACCTCCAGTTTAACCTCACTTATTGTGAGTTATTCTGTTTTATCCATCCTATTAATTGTGTTTTCTCGGGGCATCTGTAAAAGACCCTGAAGGCTCAGCTAATTCACCCCATTAAATAACATTGGATAGAAGACTGAGCATTGACATATAGAGTGTAAAAAATGGATTTTACTGCACTTTACTGCTGACATTGTATGAAAGGTTTCTATCAATGTTTTGTTGCTGTCTCCGCCATGAAAACTCAATCAAAACAAGATAAAAATTTTACATACACACTGCCACACTAATACACAGAGGCTTTAATACTGAATATACAGTACAGAGATATGAGCCCACGGTATATGACTGTATATGTCTGAGCTCCCGTTGCACACATTCGAACATATTTATCGGCCATATATCGCTGCATTATTCGCATCTGGGGTAATTTCCATTCATTAAGCAAACCAAGCAAATAAAAAGACTAAGATTCAGATTGTGATTGCCAATTAATGATGCCCCCCCTCCCCCGAAACAGTCATCTTCTGCCTCCCAGTGTTTTCCGAACTGGCGAGAGCAGATGTTGACCTTTGGTTGCTTTGCACAGGGGGGATGGGAAATGAGGCGTTATTAGGGCCACTCCATCCGTTCACAGATTGTATGTGGTTATTAGGTATAAATATTTCATGACTGTAAATCATATATGCACAATCTCTTCAAACGGATCCCCAAAGTTGATTGATTCATCCACGTTTGGACGCTGGGAGATAACCCATGCCTCGCGCTGGGTTTTAGCGCCGAATGTTATTGTCAGGTAAATTTTAATCACGGCTGCTGCACGGTCGGTCATTTCGGGAATACTGCCCTCTGCGCTTCCTTTATTCTCACATGAATACATACTTTAATTAAATACGATCAGATACAGTACACAACAAAAACGGAGTACAGCCCCAGTCAATATCGCTAAAATGTTAAGTAATTATAAATCCTGTGCCTTTAATAAAATTTTGTTTTTAGCCAAAGAGAAGAATGAAGTCAATTAATCTGGAAAAAAAACAGAAAATGTTGGGCTAATTAAACTATAATGAAAGTTCCATATTAAAGAGCCAACTGCAACAAAAGTCGGCGTGCCCTTCTTTTATTTTGATAATATTTCATGCGTCTGCTTTTATTTTTGATGACAGGTTCGATCCTCCTGAACACAAAGAGATGTTCAGCCATTCTTCACACACGTTTTTTTTTTTTTTTCTACCGCTGCTCTTTGCTGGAGGGGGTTTTTGTTGCTCTACCTTCTGCTTTAAAATACCTCAAAGGTTTTTCTGTCAGCTTCAAGTCAGGGGGACAGACTGGACCGGGTCATAGTTTTCACTTTTTTTCCTCTTTACAAACTACTTTATGATTTCTGCCGTGTGTTTGGGGGTCATCGCCATATGAGAAAATTCCTCTCCGGCCAAGCTCCTTCAGACTGAGTCATCTTGTAGCTCAGCATTTGGCGGCCATCTATGAATCATATATATATCTACACATCAGCACACTCTCAGCTCTATGTTTAATGGCCAGGGTCCATGACAAAAAAAAAAAAAAAAAAAAAAATCTGATCCAGAGAGATTTATTTTGGTTTCTCCCTATAATCATCAGGCCTCCTTTCATTCTTCTTCTCCTTTGGCAAAGTTTAACGTTGCAGTTTTGTGAGCAATGGTTTTCCTCTTGGAAGCCGTCCATAGTTTGACTTCACGCAATGTCCTTCGCGCTGTCTGATGAGTCACTGAGACGCTAATCTCCACAGAGGATCCTCACGCAGGGTCAAAAGCGTCTGTGCCTGTCTGTTTCCCAGTGCAGGGGTGTGTAAATCCAGAACTGATTCTGAACGTGTGGCTTCGTTTTTCTAAGATGGCCACTGCGCTTTTTTCTGTTATCGGCGGTGCTGCTCTTCCTGTACCCGTACCTGCACTGACCTCCTGATGCTGTTGCGCAGTCTCCACCTTTATGAGGTCCCACCATCTGTTTTTCTTACTTGCAACATGCATTAGTCGCAACCAAGGCAACATATCTACTTCCACTGTGCTACTATTTATACTGCAACAAACATCAATACAATTCCTACACACTGGCCTCCTATCAATATTTAACCGACTGCTATTACAATGCTCACTGATTTTCCCTATAGCACTATTGACACAGTCTTTTCATATCTCTACGTGTCATCTTCGCTCTGCAGTTCATGTATTTTTGCAGAGATTTCTCCCACATCTGCTCGCTGCTGCTGCTGCTTCTTATTTGGCATGTTTGTTTTGTTTTTTTTTTTTTATCTTCCACGCCAGCGCCGGGCATCCAGCACGCCGCCGCCACGCCACGATTCAAGGCGAACCTCGCTCCTGATTAGTTGACCGCACCGTTTCTGCGGGATTAGTCTCAAAACTGACTGTTGTGCTTCCAGGATGTTTTGAGTGATGAGAATAAAATGTGAAAATGTAATAACTCACGTAATTATGTCTGATGAAACTTGCTAAATGTGTGTGATGTGCCACTAAACCCCAGGAGAGTGATGCCAGTGGACATATGTATATAGTAATGTGTTTGTGTTGTGTGTGTGTGTGTGTGTGTGTGTATTCACAACTTGACATCCAGACTCAGCTGGGGCCCCGTGAGGGGAAAAAAAAAAAAAAAAAAAGTCGTGAATTGCCCGTGTATCCAAGTTGCTCCCTTTGCCATCCTCACTTTCTCCACAGGGACCACACTACTGTACAGCACTGTGAACAAAACAAGCGCCCCCCCTCCCTGCAGTGGTGCAGTGGAGGCTTCTCCCTGGATTTCCTGACCCAACAGGATTTGAGGGGAGAGTCGGTGGTAGAGTTGAGCTCCCTTGGGATTACCCCAGCTTGGGTTTTTTGGCACGGCTTGAGACAGAGCCCTGGAGAGCTTTTGGGTTGTGTGTGTGTGTGTGTGTGTGTGTGTGTGTTGTATATGAACTGGGGAGGGCAAGAATGAGGTTTTGTACATCTGCCACTTTCTCCCAAGGGAAGCAGCCAGGGAGGTTAGCCTAGTTTTCACCTCCATCAGGACACTGCAGGAGTCAAGAGGGTGAATTTACTCTGGAGAGTATGTACAGTCTAAAAAGTCCCACTAAAGACACGATGTATTTCCCTAGAGGTCAATTTTAATTATGCATGTGTTGATCACTTACGTCGGACTTGTTATTATTTACAGCCCCAGATACAATGTTTCATTGAGGTTGTTGATCCACCTTGAATTTAAAGCGGCTATTTCTTGTCAACCGCCTACGTGAGGGATTTGAACTCTGACCTTGGTGACACCTAGTGGTAGTATCAGAAATCAACCTCGGACCAATGGCCTTATTTCTACAAAACTTCTACAGAAACAAAAAATAAATATGTAGTAAATGTAATCATCAAATAATAATAAAAATAAAAATCTGAATCCATGGATACTATAGAATGGCATATGCCCATTGGTTGGTGAGGCTGCATAGAAACATTGTCTGTAATAATTGTGTAGTGTAGTCATAGTGTAGTGTAATGTAATAATTCTGACAGTGTATAAAATGCTCTCCTGAGTGATTAATTTTACCATCAGCAGGGGAAAGAATTAATTATCCAATAGGTCTGTACCTGAGGGAGGACTGGAGGTTTCAGTTTGTCCTTTATAGTCATTATTCAGAAATTTTCATTTCAATTTATGGTCGATATTTTTTCTGAACTTGCCATCTAATATATTTGCAGACTGAAATGAGCGCTCCACTGTATAAGGGGATGTTATTATTCTTAGTTATCCTGATTAAACCAATGCGCATTTTGTTTTATTGAAGATGATTAAGTGTATTAAGACAATATGGAGAATTTGTTTGGCTTCACCGGACGTTTTTACTGTCCCCACTGAAGGACATCATGTCATTTCCAATGCAGCGACCTGTATTATTTTGTTTAATTGTTTGCTTTTGTCCTGCTCTGATTCATATGTCAAAGCACTTTGTAAACTTTGTTTTTAAAGCAGCTTATTTATATGTTGCATAAAAGAATATGTGAAGACTTTTTCAATCAAAGATTAATATTCTACACAATTTAACATTCAGTGGTTTCATCTTTCCAAATGCAAGTTTCTTGCTTGTCTCTCTTTAATGCCTTTGTAATATTTAATATATTTTGGGATTTGCAGCATTGGTTAGTCAAGACCTTTAAAGACTAGATTATTCTGCTTTGAGAAGCTTTGATGGGTGTTTCACAAATTAATTTTCTTTTCTTTTTCAGAGTCTAGTGATCAGTTAATGCTGGTAAAAAAAAAAAACTCTGAATGACATGCAGCACACTGAGCGCACAGATGGGCAGTGGGGGAAGTGAACTGCACTGCAGAAAAGTTTTTTGTTTTTTTTTGGTGAAACTGAGTCACCATCTATTGTAAGTGACGCGCTCTCAAACTACAGCTGCTGTTCTCGGTGAAGGACAAAACTGCCAGCTCTTAATAACCACCTCCTAAATCCAGATGTGCGGGATGATTGTTTGAAACTACAGAGGATTTTAATGGCGTATTGAGGCCAGAGCACAGGCCACTGTGTATCAACCTTTGAGGAAAAACCTCATTCAAGGTGCTTTAGTGTATAGGAAAAAGAAAAAAAGGTATGTAATAATTGTAAATAGAGGTGATGTGAGTGCTGCAAATGTCCTGAAAATAACAAAAATACTACAATTGTACTGTGTCAGTATTCACTGTAATTACTCCCTGAGAGGAATGCATGTTTTTTTTTTCTGACAAAGGCGAAAAATTAATGTTTTTCTTCCAGTAATTATTTGTAAACTCCTTCTCACTTCTCCTTTCCATTGTAGAAGATTGACAGGAAAAATAAAGCGCCTCTTATTGTGATGCCCCGAAACATTTCCAAGAAGAGCCAGAATCTTTAGCAATTAGAACGAATGTCAGGAGGAAGAGGGGGAAAAGGAAAAAAAAAAAACAGCTAATTGAAAACATAAAAAGATTCCTCAATTATTTCTGGGAGGAAACACATGAAACAGGTTGTGGAGGGAAATGATTTTAATAATCTGCATCATTAGGCAAGAGGAAAGGCGTGCTGCGTTGCATTCGCTGTCAGAGTTCCAATGGAAATTTGTGGCCTCCTCAGCAGGGAGCCACATGAAACACAACCAGTGTTGTTCTCACCCAGGTCCTACATTGTGCTTTATATTACCTACAATATACAGTAAATCATCACAAGACGTGCGGAACAATATCACCTCGGTTTTGCAATTTTCTCGCAAAGATAAATGTGTCTGCAGCTTGAAAGTACCACGGCCATCAGAGGAGAAACCTTTTCAAGGGATGCTGCACCGACGCACTGTGCAAACCGTCTCCATCACCCACTATGTTTTTGTGAAGAGCACCCCAGCCAGCCAACAAGGCAGCCAGCCGGCCAGAGAAAAGCATCACTCCCAACTGTTAAGAATGCAATCCATAAAAAGCAATCTTCTTACATCTTCCATTGCCTGTATGACTGAACAAGGCGGTCACCTGTGGAAGAAAACAAAATGACTGCAGGCGCACAATCAGCCTGATGGAGACATCAGATTTCACAGTGCAAAAACACACACACACACACACACACACACACACACACACACACGCCGCTGTCACTGTGGAGGCACAATAAAGGTCCTGCAATGAGTCGCAGCCTCGTGGAGTTTATCAGAAACCTATAGCTGTTGTAAACAAATGAGAAACGAGTGAGTCGTGGCTTCACTCGAGCGCGTCTCCGGCCACTTGTGTCTTTTTTTTTTTTTTTTTTAGGCCGAGCGGAGGAGACGGGCGCAGGTGGCCGACTCGGGTATGGCTGGGTACACCTAATGTTGTACAGATTTATCTTACATTTTCGAGATACTGTGTCACAGGTGACCTTTCGTGGAAAGGAATAATCAGATTGTTTTTTTTTAACTTTTAGATTCGGCTGACATTTCCTACTATCATTTAGATAGCTTTTGACATAAAAGCAAAGGGAACATCTGCAGGGACCTTTTTCACTGTTATAGAGGAGGGGGGAAGGGGGGGGGGTTGATAATAATAAGAGGAGAGGAAACCGTGAGGCTTTCTAATGTACAAATACAAGGAGAGCTGTGACCTGTGTTTGGCAGACTTTCTCAATTCACCGCAGAGACATCATAATAACAATGTTTTTCTAACACAAGCAAAAGGAGAAATGGAAGGAGTGCCTGGTTCCCGGTTGCTTGTCTTATGTGTTAACACAAACTTCAAGAAAATGTGGAAAAAAAATAACAAACACGTATTTGTTTTAGATGTTTACAGACCTAGATAAACACCTCCGTTCGGAGCCTTGTCTCTCTGTGTTTTGTGAAACACAATAACGGGAGAAAAAGACGAGAAAAAAAATAAAAAAAATAAAAAAAAGCTGCGTTCACCACTGCAGGGGATATCACCAGAAACAACACAGTGCAGCAGAAAGTGCAGGTGAAGTCTTGGTGTCTCGGCCATTTTTACCTTCATTTCTTCATAAACAGTCAAATGACAAAGCCTTTCACCAACTAATTAGATGGATGGATGGATACGAATCCAGAGGGAAGTTGAGGTGTCCAGTGACGCACATATAACAATAAGACGATATAAGAAGGTGAGGAACGGGCTAAAAAATAAGCATAAATAATTAAACAGACAAACCTGGTGCGTGGCAGCAGAGGTGGTGCAAAATGTCATTGTAAATGCAGCAGCCCTGATCAATTTTACATGATAAACGTCTGTCTCCGAGGTTGCATTGTGCTAACACAGCCAAGGAAAGTGAGATGGTGGAAATATCTGGACGGTCTTCAACCCCTGAGTAAAAAAAAAAAAACAAAAAAAAAACATTTTTATCAAAACCTGAGTCAATCAGTCCTCACAAATACAGAGGTACAACCCCACCGCACACACACAAACGCACACCGGACTCAAACCGGAAGTTATTGTCCACTTAGGTTTCGGCTCCTTCTGAAGCTGAGAAATCATCGTGGAAACTATAGATTCAGGAGGAAAAACAACCTTCGAACTGTGAGATAAATTTCAAAGAGACTCCTTGAAAAGGATGTTGTCTGAGAAACATAACTCTTCTTCGGGGATTCAGAAAGAATCACAGAACAGATAAAACTCAACACAACCCAGAAACAACCCAGACTCTTACAACAATATTTATTTGAACAAAGCTTGTGCTTCCTTGAAAAAAAAAGAAAAAGAAATATGAGTTTTCCATATGACATTAAGTCTGCGTTTCCTTCCTATTTATGGATCTGTGATGTTGATGTTTTCTCGTCTGATCTGGTCTGTGTCAGAGTCCAGGTCCAGGTCTTGGGTAAAGCCATGTTCATGTCGTGCACTTTGTCTTTAAATAAAGACACATCAGCATCTAGGTTCCAGTCCTGCTGGAGTGTTTCCTGTTGTGGATGCTTCGGGTCAGCTCATTTAAAATCCTCACACATCCACTGTCATCTGAATTACAGCTGGAAGGTGACTGAGACAGACACAGCAGTCTGCAAGTCTGGATACTGATGAGTTATCAGCTTTATATAAGACAAGTTAATTATGCCTCTTAAGCACAAGCATTTTTTCAATGGGAACAAAAGAGGCATATTAGGGGTATATTGTGCTGTATCATAGAGAATTGCCCCACATCATATGAAGAATTGCTGTATCATGCATGGGCAACATATCAGGATAGAAGCTTATTATAAGTTTTGAAGCCTTGTTTTGAATTGTTTTTTTTTTTTTTAAACCAGAACAAACCATATTTGGAGGAGAAGGTGGAGCTGACCTGCTCTGTCCTCAATCCTGATTGGGTGGTCTATTTTCTTAAAAATTAAAAAAAATGAACATCATGTTGTATTGAAGACTTGAAACTAGAGACTGAGACCATAAACCCATTAGGAAAACGTTTACTGAGCTAATAAATCAAGGGAGAAGTAGGTACATTTTCCCATAGACTTCAATACAACCTGACTTCTTTAACAACCAGTGGAGTCGCCTGCTGAAGGCCATTAGATAAAATGCAGGTGTAAGGCTCTTCAGCATCAGCTACACTTGGAGGAGGCCAACTTATCACGCCAGGGAGAGCTCGAGATAAGTATTTTCTATCATACCATCACTCCCTGCTGCCTTCCTTTTGGTTGGTTGGTAGCAGGGCGGCACGGTGGGGCAGTGGGACTGTCGCCTTGCAGCACCACATGGGTTTGAGCCATGGGCCTTCTGTCCTGGGTCGTCTTTGGTTGCAAAACGGCCATCGCTTTGGAGCCACAGCCAAAGATATTGACGCGTTTCTCTCATGTTGGATCTCATTTTGTCTGCGACAGCTTAAAAATCACAGCGTGTACCCACCTTTAGGGAGGAACGCCATGCAAATCTCCACCCAACTTCCGCTTCATTACAGGTCTCATCAGCCGGGGTGACTGATGAGACCTGTGCAGGTGTGCGTGGCCATTAATGGATGTGGTGTCGTATTGTCAATGCGCTGAAGCTTCACCCCAACCAGAGTGAGCCGGGTCTGGGTAAACCCTTCTCATCTCATCCCGTCCTGATGAATCCAAACAGCACGGCAACAAAAACACACAAATGTCTGCGCGGGTGGGGGTGTGTTGCTTCAGGTAGCAGCAAGAGGATGAACTACATAGGAGTGGAAAAGTTTCCATAAATTTAGAGGCTGTAAAGTGTTTTGAACAAAACACTGCGCAGCTTAATAATATTTGGAAGCGGGGATTTAACACCGTTGAACATCATCAGAGGAGCAATCGCTTCCTCCTCCGTCTGTAACACGAAGCAGAACTGTTCCAGTTTAGGGTTACGTCTAATGGATGTTTTCATCATTGATTAGTCTGCTGATTATTTTCCCGCTTAATCAATTGCTCTTTGGACCCTAAAGCGTCTGAAAACTGTGAAAATTAAAAAGTTAAAAAACATGACGTCCCTATTGATCGTCTTAATCAAATAACTGTTGCAGCTTAATTCAAGTGAGCGGAAGAGTGTAATTGTTGGATGACAAAGCCAGCAGTTGCGCCTTTTTTCGGTGCATTTTTCGCCGCTGTTGTCGTTGCTGGTCTCTTTGAAATGAACGAATGCGGCAGCTTTTCTTTTCCATTCAACGCTAACGTCTGTCTGAACACAGCCTCACACCTCTGGCATCGAGAGGCTTGTCTATTCCCTGCAGATCTCTTCTGCTCATTCTGTTACAGCGGCCCAATCTGCCCATGACGATCAATAAACCTTCACTCGATTTCTAAAGCAGCTTTTCCACTGTCTTTGCAGAACAAAACAAAACAAAACAAAAAAAAAAAAAAAAAATCCACATGTAAACAAAAAACGGTGATTTTCCATCAGTGGCTTCTACTCTTCAATGAATTTGTGTTTGAATAGGTTAAAAAATGTGGCCTATAAATTCATCTTAATTCAAACAGTGTATAAATGAAGTGATAACATGAAAGACTTGTTAGCAGATCTCTGGAGTGACATTGCTTCTTCTGAAGCGGTTTGAGCATCTAACAAAGTAATTTAGAGGAGATGCAGGATTTGCCTCAGGTGCTGCAGAGCGTCGGTGTGATGATCCTGCCGATGATGAAGCAACAGACTCCAGATGAATCCAGGATGGTGGTATGCACGCACGCACGCACGCACGGCCGCAAGACGTACATCATAGGGGGAGGTTAAGCCATTCAAGTCTAACTACGCATGCCGCCTACAGTGAAAATGCGAATGGCTCATTAAATCAGTTATGGTTCCTTTGATCGCTCTCGTGTTACTTGGATAACTGTGGCAATTCTGGAGCTAATACATGCAAATGAGTGCTGACCCCCCCCCCCCGGGGATTTGTGCAGTTATCAGATCCAAAGTCCACGTGGGGTGTCTCTTAGGCCACTTTAGTAACTCCAGATAACCTTTAGACGATCGCTGGATCACACGACGTCTCATTCGAACGTCTACCCTCTCAACTTTAGACGGTAGTGACATAATACAACAACACGGGACTCTTTTGAGGCCCTGTAATTGCATCCAGAGGTAGAGTGGGTCTTCCACTAATTGGAAGGTCTGTAGTTTGATTCCCAGGTCACAAGTTAACCCCTTTAGAGCCACATTAAAATGTTTTTCTTTATTAAGTTGGAATTTTCTAAAAATGTCCCCAAGTCTCCACATCTTCAGAATCAGCTCAACCTCAGCTGATTATATATGTGACTCCATAAAGACTCTGTTCACTGTAATAGGGGATAGTAGTTACTTATTCTATATATAAAAACACTGTAAACCATAATAATCAGTTCCACACGTGTTTGTGTTGTTCTAGAGCTGATTTGAAGTTTCTCTCTTTATCTGATCTGAGTTCTGCTCATTCTTTGGAGCAGTAATGATGAAAAATCAGCTCCAAAGCCTCTAATGCTCTAAATATCTTATTGTCCATGTCTCTCTGTCTTTATTCTGTCACTACAATAAACTCAGAGCAACTTCTCCTCACTCTGAGATCAGAAAAATACAGGATTGATCCCATTGACTTTGGCTACAAGCAGCTAACAGCTAGGCCTCTGAAGGAGACACTCTGATTGGCTGTGACATCACCCACTGGAGCCAATAGGAGTGTCCCATGTAGAGACGTGACTCTAGACGTCACTATCAAAGATGGAGGATGAGAATTGGTGGATAAACACACAGAAGTAAAGCAGCAATGCTCCAGTCAGAGGCTCAGACTGATCCAGATCTGAACTAACTTCCTTCAGAAAATCTGCAGGTCTCCAGCTCGAACCATCGAAGAGCAATAGCACTTTAAAGACAACGTGATTTTTGGAAGCGTATACACCTCTGCGGGCTTAATAGGGTGTTAATAACTGTTCTTGGGCACGATGCTGAATCATGCGGGATCATGGGTGTGAGAGTGGAAGGACAAGCTTTGTATGAAAGTATGGGTGAATAAGGCTCGCAGCTTAAAAGTTGTCAATAAGACTTGAAATGCACTTAGCATGTACAGTCCGTTTACCATTTAATGTGAGATGATGAGGCGTCTGGATAGGAGGGGGAGCTCCCAGGTTATGAATGTCCTTTTGGTGAGATCAGCTTTCCATGCTACCTTGTCGTGAACACGCAGGAAGGAGCTAAGTGACAGTGATTATTTCAGACTTTTTTTTTTTTTTCTTCAGCCTGTTATCTCTCTCCCTCTCAGAGAATCATGAGAAAATGTGTTTTCGGGTGCATTTGTACAAAGATGAGAAATTGGAGAGGAGGGTGTTTATTGTACAGTAAGTGGAAGAAAGGGCTGTGAGATGCTACTGTAAGTGGAAAGTGCTTCACCTCCGTGAGGACATGAAAATGCACGTGGAGTCTCACCAAGCAGCTGTAATGGGTAAGGTAGGGCATAGCCTTGCTCCAGTCTTTATCATCAATTAAAAAAGTAATTTAAAACACATAAATACACAATTTTGCCCTCTGAATGCTAAATTGCTCTCAGGTGCAGTTCCTCTGTTGGCCACTGGACGCTCACACCATAATAAACAAAACTGTGTCAGTGTGAGTTGAGAAAATTTTCTCTAGAGATCTTCCACGTTTGCGAGTAGTGGGGAGGGTGTTATGGGAGTTATGAATTGATTTCACTCCTTCGAATGTGTGTCTTGGTGCCAGTTTCAAAAGCTGGTATACTATTGCAGAGATATTAAAGCTGCATTTCTTCATTTTTTATTTATTTGATTTAATCTTTGGCCTCATGGGACCAGCAGAAGAAGCCATAAACACAAAACTGACACATTATCATTAACTTATGGAGGTGATATGGTGATTGTATTGGCAAACATCTAAGTTCGTACTCAAAAACTCAAACTCAATACCGTCACTTAACTTAATTATTCTTTAGGGCTAATTATCTAAAACTAAATAATAAATACACCCATAATGTATTTATTTATAACCCCCTTAAATTTACATTTAATTGTCTATTCTTTTATGTATTAAAAAATAATCTATCTGCCTTAATGCAGTAGATTTTCTTTAAAGCAATTGGCGATGTCAGTTTTGAATTTTGAAACTGTGAATGATCATATTAATAATGTAGACCATCAACACTATTTATGAATTGTAAAATAAGTAACTATTTGAACCTTCAGGCCCTTGGAGAAGTTTTATTTTTTGATGTATTTTATGACTAATCTCAACGTTGTTGTTAACTATTTGTGTTGTCGTTTCTTGTCCTTGTTGCCGATTGTGTCTTTTTTCCTCGTGTGTCTTGAAAAATATATTTCTTCACCTCGTTGCGTCTGATTAAAGGCTTACATTTTCGGCGCATTATGAGTAATACTCACACTTGCAACCATTTAAAGTTGACCTGACCAACATAACATCAGGAGTGTCTGTGTGTTTTTAAGTGCAGACTTTGGATTTGGGCCATGTTTGGGTGGGAAGTTTTGTCTGGCTTGAATGAACAAGCCTCTGCTCTGCTGCTTTTGTGCACATTTCTTCTTTTTTTAAAGCATTAGCCCCAAAATAATCCGCACTTAACAATAATTTAGTTTAGTTTGGGAATCCCTAGAGTCCCTGTGGTAAATGCTCCCTGCTAAACAGCAGGCAGGTAAATTATGAACCAGAACTAATATGAAGGGGGGGAAATAATGTCAGCAGAGAGGCTACTCACATCTGTTGCATGATGTTTGTCATTATATTTCTTATATGTGGGAGGAAATTGCCAAATAAATGTCAAATCACTTACCTTTGTACTTCCAGGAGCCGGCGAGTTAGCACAGATGCTGTCCCTCTCTTTTATAACACACTGTAATTCTTTTGTTTGATTGAAAACAAATTAAGAGAGGAGAAAAAAAAAAAAAAACCCTAATTGGAGTTCCTTTCTCTGGGCGCTTTCAACTTAAGCTCAGGCGTCGCAGACCTTGAAGCTGTGATCAAAATGCCAGAGGCGGTATTGTTGGGAAGACAAAAGGAATCGGGGAGGAAAGAGGAGTGTGGCAACAACGGTGTTAGGGAGGAACCAGCAGACCTGCGTGTTCATTAAAAAAAAAAACACCAATAAAGGAAAAAACCCACCTCTGCATACCTTAGAGTCAGACGATAAAGTAAGCAAGATGTGGAATTAAACGTGAAACAATAGTGGGGTTTTTTTTTTTTTCTCTTTCCAAACAGGCAGCTGGATTTCAGCTTGATTTCCAGTGAG
The DNA here is from genome assembly GCA_038496675.1 of Rachycentron canadum. Lineage (NCBI taxonomy): Eukaryota > Metazoa > Chordata > Actinopteri > Carangiformes > Rachycentridae > Rachycentron > Rachycentron canadum. The sequence goes on along the minus strand of CM076667.1, from coordinate 18,587,603 downwards.
AGCACGTGAAGCAGGAAAAGATTCTCCTGGCTGCTGTTATTTAGCTCACAGGCTGATAATGAAAACGGCAAAAATCTTCTCCAAGGAGGGAGCACGGTGATGAAGGGATGCCCCCCCCCCTCAACTGGGTTAACATTAAAATAACATCTTTCCATTCAAATTACATCTTTTGTCTGGTGCAGGTGTGGACAATGCCTTTCCAGTTTGAATCCAACTGCCAAGGACCCGGAAACATGTCCCCTTTCTTTGTCTGACGTGACCCCAAGACAAGGAAACAGCGTATTTGTTGAGGACAGCGGTGGATTAATCCACATTCGGTGCAAATTTGGGGCCTGTGCAAGTTCAAATGAGTCAAAATCACCTCAAATAGACAGACTCACTGATATAATATAAAGCGATATTAGGCTTCAAACTATAAATGTTTATTTATCTACCATTTACTTTCATGCAATGTCTCTGGCTGCAGCACCACCTACAAATTGTTACAATGGGCCTCTTACAAGAACATTTTCGTGATCTTGTCCTAAAGCTGTGAGGTTTGTTCTTTGCAGATGTTTAGCTGAGTCAGTTTTATTAGAAGACAATTAGAAAACATCATTAAAAAAAGAGAGGCTGGTTTAGGTCAGATGATGGTCAGACTTTCTAAGGCAAAGGGTTTTAGCTCATTCTGCGACCACTAGATGGTGTTTATTCTGCTTTTTGACCCTCATTGCTTACCGTCCGTATCCTATAGACAGCCATTTTGTATTTCCTTAACACCTGAGCTCATTGTGGATTCAGACAGTCAAAGCATCCGCATCCATCCTCTGCTGGAGTCACCTGTAGAAGCGTCATCTGTAAGTACAGCTTTCATAAAGGGCCTGTGGTGTTTATTGGTGTTGATGATTTGCGCTCGTTGTTGTTTTGTTCTCTTTCTTTAGTTTTAGACTCAGTTTGCATACAGTCTGTGAACGTGTGCACCAGCAGGTGAATGGCTTCTTCTTTGAGCGGACGATAAGACGCGAAAAGTGAAAAAGGTGCAGTCTATAAAGTGGTGTTGCTCTTCAATCTGGCACTCATTGACAACAGTGTGTTGATAGTCTGTGTAGTTAAGGAAGGAGGCTCTTTGACAGGGGTCTATTTTCCTCTAAATGGACCATCATTTAAAAAAAAAAAAAAAAAGACTTCATTTTCACATAGACTTCAGTACAATTGTCACTGGCTTCACTTTTCAGCTCTGGAGTCTACGTCCGTTTTTATCTCCAGTCTATGACTGATTCCTGGTTATTTTCTGAAATGTCTGGGCCTACTGTAAAACCCATTACCCAGAGGCAGGCATATGTTTTTCACCTGTTCATACGCACCACTACACATCTGGTTCGGTCCCTTTGGCATTAAAAAAAAAAAAAAAAAAAAAAAACACAGGCAGCTTTATAAACATATTTTCCCCATTAAATAAGACTCTGTTTGCCTGAGTGTGATTATTTCCATGCTGAAGCTTTAAACTGTGTGATAGCTATTTGATGATCATAAAATAAAATGTCATTAAATTGGACAGATGGTTACAGGCTACACAGTTGAAAACATACAGCTTAATGACTTATTAAATTAGACTTATGTTTGGCAATAATCTGTTATTAATTTCCTCTTCTGCCAAAGCAAATGAGCTGTTTTCATATGTTTGTACCTTCTCCATCAAATTATTAACTCAAGCTCAGTTATAACAAGAAACAAACTTTAGATTAATTGTATAATGTATATATTTTTTGAAATACTCAGTTCCTCCTGTTGGAGAAGTTGCTCGAACATTTGTTAGTTCCACCTAAGTGCTTTCTGCAAAACGTTATGGAGGAAATGTTAGACGGCCCATTTGTGCCGCATGATTCAAAGTCACTTTAATGTCACCTTAACTGAGAGGAAAGCCTCAATTTAAAACATTAGGTGGTCTGAGAAGTCATTCTGACACATTTTTCAGCAGAGAAGCTATTTACTATCCTCTTTGCAGTAAGTCTGACCACAGGCAGAGGCACATTTTCATCAGCCCGTTGCCCTACCAAAACTGTGAAGGATAATTTCCCTTAATTACACACAAAGGAAGCTTTGAATCTTACCGTTCATTTCTCTCGTCTGTCTAATGACAGCCTTTGGTGAGACTCTCCCATCCCCACCGGGGGATGTTCAGAGGACTGTCACAAGTTCAGAGGAGCTGCCTGATAAAACATCAGTTTGACAAATGTGCATGTTACTCCCTCGGTGCAGACTGAAACTTGGTCTGTTTTGATTTCGTCATGCTGTCAGTATGAGCGGCCTGCAACTCCTCAATCGACAACAAACAAGAGGACTGGAAGGACAGTAAACTGGGTTACAGTGAGGTTTAACAGAGACATAATCAAGTCATAATGTGACAACTTTTATTTCCTTAAATCTCTATTATAGTTTGTCTGTGCTGTGGAGAAAAAAAAAGAAAAAAAAAAAAAACTGCATCCATTTCCTCCGCCTGGAGACTGTAAACTGCACTGAGCAGGGAAAAAATATGTATTCAAAAAATAAACATTTCCATTCAATGAAAAAAAAAAAAAAAAAAAAACTAGACCATGTCCAGGAAAGCAGAAAGAGCAGTGGCTGAGTGTACTAGTGATTGCCTTAAAAACGGGGAGGGAATTTGCATATTGAGTGGAATTCTATTATAACATCCAGTATTTGAGGACCTGTTTCTAATGCTTTGTACTCACAGCACTTCCCTCACGTATGCATAATTCAAACATACATTTTATTTCATTGCCTTGTTTTGCAGCATTCTCTGTCAAAATGAGGCCTATAAAAGTAAAGACGTACTGCAAGCCAACAACAAACAACACAGTTAGAGTTTGAACCGTGTTTTCCAGCCACTACTGGGGTTTCAGCACCTGTTACTGTGTGAAACTTGTAATCTGGGGGGAAGTCAGGTGTGTGAATATATTTCCAAGATAATGATCAGTAAATACACAAACTTGCATGTTGAATTTTAGGCCTCCCACTTGATTTTGTGGAACATTTTTTCTTTTTCAGTCTCCTGTTGGTAGGTTGTAACTTTTGCTGCCTATTTTGGCCAGGAAGCCCACATACAGCATTCCTGTGCTGTGCCTTACACTGTGTAATTGTGAGTTTATTTATTTTAAGCCTGTGGATAACAATGTTTTCTCTGCCAGTCCACCACTTTGGTTCAGGCTGAAATATCTCAACATCTACTGGATGGGTTTGTGTAAGATTTTGGCAGATTCCACCCAGAATCTGACCAAAAAGATGATTAGATCTGATCCAAATACAAATTCAAACTAATCCTAACCAAGTATCAATCCACTGTGACATCATCCATTGGTTTGTGAGGTGTTGTATTGAAGACTTGAAACTAGAGACTGAGACCATAAACTCATTAGGAAAACGTTTACTGAGCTAATCAATCAATCAATCATTAGGGCCATTTTCCCATAGACTTCAATACAATCTGACTTATTTTTACAACCACTTATTTTTACAACCACTGGAACCCCCCCCCACCCCGATCGTCATTAGATAAGATTCAGGTTTAAGGTTTCAGACCCAGAGTCTACATCCATTTTTATATAAATCAGTTAAGGAGGAGGTGCAGTGGAAAAAGAGCAGCATATAATAATAAGAAGAAGAAGAATAATGATAATAATTATGATGTCCTACTAACACATGTAAAGCCATGGCAAGTATAATAACTTGTGTTCAAGGACAGGTTTATATGAGTAATGTAAAGTCCTATTGTCGCTTCCTGCACCAAGAACAAAACATCCTGCAGAGAGAGAGATCAACAAAAGGTAAAAAGTGTCACAACCTGTGATTTAACCTGTTAATTCCTGAATCAGATTAAAAAACAAACAAACTAACTAACTACCATTTAATTGCAAACATATATGTATATATAAATAAATGTTGACACACAGACTCCAGACCTGTGACAGGAAAATAAGACCCTACCCCACAAGATTAGACTGGGTGGGATTTGGATGGACGGATGGACGGAGTTTGGGGTCGTAGGTCAGGTTCTGGTCCCTCAGAACTGAATGGACTGGTGAAGAACTGGTGGCTGTTGACTCGTCTCATCGTATTCAACTTTTATTTAACCAGGAGGATGAGAATCTCATTTTCAGGAGCGCCCTGGCCATGGAAGAAAAAGTTGCGTGCAGCAATAAGGAATAAGCGTAAATTTGACAATGAAATCATGGCTTAAATATCAGAAAATATATTTAAATACAATCAGGTCTTTGGCAAGAGGTAGTGACCTGTGAAATGAATCTTTGTAACCCTTAGTATATCATAAAAATAACCCTCCTTACTAATTTGATCATTATTTATGCAGATTGATTCCTTAATTAGCCGGTATTTGTAGGGCAGATTCCTTATGTTACAACAGAAGATTTGGATAAATAACTTCCATATGTTTCAGACTTGATAATCAGCTTTTCTTCTCTGGAGGATGAGCCTGTGCGAGTATGAGCGTGATGTTTCTCACATGTATAGTTACCAAGTTATGGTATTTACGAAAATGTGTGTGTGCGTGTGTGTGTGTGTGCGTGCGCGCACGCCCAGACAGATGCCACCATTACTGCATACCATGTGTCCCAGTGACGGGACATAAACACCAGCAGCTTCTCGTCACGACTCTCTCCTCTGGAATAAATGAACAGTCTGTCTTCATCTCGTCTTGCGGCAGAAGTTAGAGATCTGGGCTGAGGTTGTGTTCGCCGCAGCTCTGTAAAGGTTAATGCCGATGGAAGCATCCACGACAGCACTTATGAAGGGTAACCTGGATAATCAGCTGTCTTCGCTGCACATAGATTTCATAAGAAATGTATCTTCAATAGAAGGTATTCAGAAATGTTCTTTGCCGAGTCGTTGGGTACGTAAAGAACGTTATCGGAAATGGTCACTTAAAGAAAGTCATGTTCGCGCTTAATTTCACGAATCCTGCATTTTCCTGCTGATTTGAGACATTAATATCCAATATCCAGGTCCCAAGGAAGCCTAAGAAAAGTTCTCACGGCTTTGAAACCAATAATGGTAATTAGTAAATATGAATTGAGTTAATTTTTATGCTGCATGTTGGTTTAGGTGAATGCGGACCTTGCAGTCGCACTGGAAGTTTCACAGCCTCACACCAAGAGGGTTCTGGGTTTGAATCCTGGGCCTGGTGCCTGAGTGCCAGCTGGGATTGGCTCCAGCCCTGCAGCGGCACAGCTAATGGAAGGATAAATAGATTAAAAAAACAAAAAAAAACCACACTGAACGCTATAAAACTTACAAACATATTTAATCTAATTTCCAGAGCAGATGTGAAAATTAAGTCACTGCGCGGCGTATTCTCTGTTCTCTCTTTTATTATTGTTCGTCTCTCCAAGAAACTCCGATGACTAATGACGACTGATTATTATCTTGCTCAAATGTAAGAAGCTGGTAATAACTGTGGCAATTAACACTTTGTCCAATTCCCTTCCATTCTGCACCCAAACTCCTCTTTCTATCCCACTAATTACCAGTCAGGACTCGGGAAATGATGAGGAAAGTGTCAAGGAAAACGAGAGGAAAATACAGGACCCATAAAAAAATATATATATTTTTTTTAAAGGTTATTTGGAGAAAGTTTGGGGTTTCTTGGAAAAAAAAAAAAAGAAAAAAACAACTTTATTTAAAAAGGTTCTTGTGCAAACAGAAATGGTTCTTTCACCTCAAGTGACTGTGTGCGTTTGTTTGCACTAGTGAAACCTCTTTTGAACAGTTAACGTCTGTTTTTCAGTTGCCAGTCAGTTGAATATGTTATCAGATAAGTTTTTTTTTTATTTTTTTTTTATGATTTTTAAATTAGCCACCACTTTATCAAATTAAAAAGATGAAGAACTGCTGCGGTTAAAGTCTTTGACAGAAGAGTTTTTTTTTTTTTCCCTCCCTCGTTCGAACTCTTTATTTCTTTAGTGGTTATTTAATTCTGATGCAATGAGAATCATCTCTGTGTTTATCTTTGTGATGATAAATGCAGCTTGAGTCACTATGGAATAACACTAAATAACTTGTAGACTCCAGAACAATCCTGAATTTTAAACAGTAGTTTGGGGAGTAAACTTTTAATGAAAGTGTTTTCGGTGCGTCTGTCTCGCTGCTGAACAATGAACCATCCTAATGTAGATGAACGTGCATATGTAATGATATCAAGGGACTCAAACTTCTTCTTCTCATATCTTTTTTTTTTTATCATCCCCCTTTTCACAGTGCTGGAACTTGTGCGTGTAATTTAGTGAAAAGCCTCTGATTAATTAACTGATTAATTCACCTTTTAGCTGCTACATTAAGGGTGTGCCGCTTTTTATTGCACACGACACAATGCAGAATACATGCATCCTAATTGTCTGGAGACTAATGAGTTTCCACTTTGTTATTGATTCTTTCTTCTTTTTTTTTTTCATTACTGATGGTTGGTCGTATTTAGCGGGAATGGATGAAACATCTTGAAATAATGAAGTGCAAATCTGCATGTATCCCACACATTTGAATATGCGAAGGGCTGCAGGGCTTCTTATTATTCCCTTTGTCTGTTTGTTCGCGCTCACCTCACCCAGAGTGTCGTTTTTAATGAGGCAAACGTGATATTCTCCAGGTCTTTGCTCCATGGTAGCAGCATCTTCTCTTGTACATCTGTGGGGCATGCAGTAAAGGAGCTTAACAAAAACATACTGAACGCCACCGCTGCTGCCTCTGGTGCCTCTCCCTCTCTCCTTCTTTACCACCCCGGCTTTTATGCGTTATTAAACCTGTTTTTTTTTTTTTTTTTTTTGTCTGCATCCGAGGCTATTACGCCCAAGAAAACAGCAGCGCTCAGAAGTGGAGGTGGTGATGAAGATGAAGAGGAGAGCATGTAGCAGGAAGCAAGAAGACGAAGTAGAAGGGCGAGATGTAGAAGTTGCGTCTGCGCGGAGAAGCGCGGTGAAAAGACCTCAAGGTTGGAGCTTCGCAGACGAGATGCAGCTGTGCCTCGAAACCAGCTGTAACTTTGTTTTGTTTTTTTTTACTTTTCTTTTTTTTTTTTAATACTCACTTTGCAAAATCCTCCGCCGCCCACTTGTGTCCCTCTCTTCCCGTGAGCAGCTCAACCACTTTATCAATTTATTCAGTTTTCTTCACGTGGCTCCCAGTGGAAGAGACAAACCCGGACGCAACTGCGTGTTTGGCCCAGAATGCAACACCAAAAGAGACAGAGACAACATTTTCATGCTCCTCTCAGAGATGTGATGCAATGCTTTTTTTTTTTTTTTTTTTTAACCCATTTGAAGGGAATTCTGATTGAAATGATCTCACCAGACTAATCTCTCGTCTTTCCTTTTTCCTTTTTCTTTTTTTTGGCAGCTGGATAAGCAGCTGCACCGTTTTCATGTTGAATGAGGAAACACGGAGAGTTATGTGCTCCTGCTTCAAATTAACTAGAACCTTTTTCTTCTTTTTCCTAATTTCCTTTAATCAGCGCCTTTCCTCGCTTGTTGTCTCGCGCGCGGCGTGCTCCACGACACTCAGCAGATGGTTGAGACATGACTCCAAAAGAAGATGTTGACACTGTAATCTTGCGATTAATGGCACCAGTTATCTAATGAAAACACTGACGTTCTTTAACTTCCTTTTTTTTTTTTTTTTTTGCAAATATTTATTTTCTCCAGTTAGCAAGTGAGGAATGGCACAAGGCTGGGAAATAATTTATGGGTGGAAAAACCCGGAGGAAAGGATGGCAAGGAACAAGTGGAAATGGGCATTCAGAGTGGCCCCTGTGCACATACTTTACTAATGCTTTTATTTATTCATTCATCCACTTAATAAACAATAAATGATGTGCACCAGATTGCAAATTTTCATCTGCAGCTCCTGAACAGCAGCTGTTCAGTTTCCAGTTTGACCATCCAATCACGTTATTTATAACTAAGAAAAACATTAAAATTCAAAAAAAAAAATTTTTTTTATTAACAGTAAGTCCTTCATTTGACCACACGCTTACTTAAATAGTTCGCTACATTACTTCTGAACATTAGTTGCTAACTGCTAATAATGTGGGCATTCAGAGTGGCCTCTGTGGAAATGCTTTAATAATACATTTATTTATCCGTCTCCTCAATAAACAATGATGTGCACCATCTGCCGTCCCTGAGCAGCAGCTACAGTCGAATTCATTCTTAGAAATACAACAGCATTGTCATTGAACTCAGGCTTATATAATTACTTGTATAATTTGAGCTACCATGGAACCTGAAGTTATTGTGGAAAATCACATTCATGCTGCATCCGTGGCGTAGGCTCCCAACACTGACGTTTCTGTACAGCGCGGGCAAATTTCAGTGATGCTGGAAAGATATTGAATTTCTGAAAACTTTAAACAATGGACCCTTGATTTGATCCAGAAATAACCCAACCCTAATTATTTTTGCGGTTAGCTGCATTACTTATGCAATGGCTCACACTGGTAATGCAGTTGGCTGAAAACGTAGCTCTAAAATGCTGACTCTGGTTTAAAATGGGTGTTAAATCTACATTTGAAGGCCAAACATATGACGTCGTGCTAAAATAGTGACACCACGTGAGGGAGGAGACGTGATAAAGGAGAAGATTCCCAATTTTACGACTTGTGAGCGTCTACGTCATCGAACTGATGTCTGATGCCTTTTCATGCAGGAAGACACGAGCGTTAGCTACATTACAGACATAAGTTGTCTACTGTAAACCAAACGCTAACTAAGGTTAAGTGTAGTAATAATTGAGTCGTGGTTGTTTAACCTCCTGCACCATGCTTGTTCAGTGTCACTAAATCCAGCATTTAATTTCCTTTTTCACTTTTTAACACCAGGATAATCTGAGTTCCTCAGTTATAGTTATGAGTTGGATGTAAAGTGTAATTGTGAAACTGTAAATTAACAACGTTGTTCTTTTGATGAACTGTGTGGCGACTGTGGCCTTGGCATTATTAAGAATGTAAGCTCCTGCTTAGCTCTTCTTGTGATTTTGATTTTTGTGAAAAAAAAAAAACCCACTGCCCCATAAATGCTTTACACACAGTGCAGTTCTTATGACTGAACTACGGTTCAGAGTTGCAGGAGTTTGGCATGAAGGAGCATCTCTGGCAGCTGCTGCCCTGAGCTCAGACATGGAGGTCTGGGCCTGTGATAATCCTGGTCCAAATGTCTTCCTTTTGTCTCCTCCACTCTATGAAAAACCACAGGCGGCAGATTTCTCCAAGTAAACCCTTATGTGTGAGAGAGGTCTGGATGGACATGAAAGCACTGGCTTGCATCCTCACTTGCCTCTCTCCCCGTCCCTTGCCTTTTCCTAGCTAGTCCCCCCTTCCTCCTCCTCCTCCTCCTCCCCCTCATCCTCCTCCTCCTTCAGTCTCTCTCTTCCCACTCGAGTGTTTTCCCAACATCCTTTAATTTGAGGTACTTTGTGACCGTCTCGGCAGTGGTGAGGGACAACGCCGCACTGCTTCAGAAATCTCTCCAGAATCCCATGAATGCCCATGTTTATGCTCTTTAAAAAGAGCCACAGGCTGCAGCACCTAAATTCTGTAGCGAAAGCGGTCGGGGGGGCAAACGCATCAAACAGAAGATCACAGTGTGCCGACTAACAGGCTTGGTTTTCGGCTTTTGCCTGCTGACATATAATTCATCAGTCATGATTGATAATTGGATTCGAAATGATTTTTTTATTGTTTTATTTGGAAACAAATCAGTGTTGTTTGATTTTACTACGCATTTCATTTTGATTTGCATTCAACCAATTGATGACACTCAGTGATAATAAAATACAATAGCTGCTGATTAGAAACAAATACCAAACACAGAGTCATTCAATGTGCTTCTGCTGATCTTCATCTGGGAAATTGAAGCAGAGAAGTTGATTCTTCAAGTATTTTTTTTCTCCCATTGTCAATTCAGATCCGACTGCTGTCTTTAAAATGATGTCCTCATTGTTCCTCAACATAGAAACACATGCAACACGTCATTTTCAACATTGTTTTGAATAGTTTCCCCCCCCCCCCCTCTCTCAGTATGTTATGGTGAATGGCTTGAAATACTACAATACCCATGGTCCTTTGTGGCAGCTGTCGCTCCAACCTCTTCACGCAAGATTTTTTTTTAGTTTGAACGTTTCAAACTTTGTATTGTACTTTTGCTCTTTCTCATAAACATGAGGAAGGTAGATATGACAAAAGATCATCACTGGTAACCCTAAGCCCCGGAGCCGTGATCGGTCGCTTTTGTTTCTCTAACTGGTGGAACAGCTTTCAGTTGGCGCCAGATCGCAGGAGTTCAAAGGTCTGGACCCAGGGTGACGCTGGGGGGCAGCTGCAGCTAGCTAGCAGCGCCACCTGTTTTCAGTGGAAAGCTGCTAAAACTGGCGCCGAAAGTTGCTGACGCCATTTGGGGACATCAGCGAAGTAAGTGACGCAAAAACAAAATCTCTGGAAAACTGAAGCTGAAACTCAAACTAAACATAACATGACTCTGGCAATGGCATTTGCTGACACTGCTATCGTAATATTGGTATGAAGCCAACCTAGTTTCAGAAAACCTTTTTGTTGGAGGTATCATGAATAATTGAATATGCTTGATTATTTCGGCCTATTGTTCCAGGATGTGTTCATTTCTTCTCTGTATACTCACTGCAGTAGCAGCTAGTGTACTGTAGAGTTGAAGCTGCATGGTTAGTCCAATCAGTTTAGCGGCAGACACAGCATTACACACTGCACATAATGGGCTTTTGACACCGTGCTACAATAAGAACTTGCATTTGACCGCTGAGCTGATCCTCAGCGGTCACTTCATGCAGACTTTCCCCTGCCGCGCTTTCCCCGGCCGGTTTCAGCATTTGAACCGACAACCTCGCGCTGGCTCCTCTCAGCAGACGCCCGTAAATCCGCTGCGTCCCCTGGAGTGTCGAGTTGATTGTGGTCGACGCAGGAAAATAATTGCCGGGCGTCAGCCTACACAATGGGTCGGCAGTCTGCTGAGACTGCGTCCTTAGTCTCGGAGAGGTTTATTGCCTTTCTCTCAGTACACGGAGTTCTTATGTGAAGCTGCAAAACAAAGTCCTCTTGATAATTACAGTCACTGTCATTTGTTTGTTGGGCCTCTTGTGATTTATCTCCTCTGAATGCTTTTGATTCATCATTGCTCCAAAACAGTAGATTAATTCCCTGCTTTGGCAAGCAGCCTGCCAATTACTTTTAGGGTCAACCGTAATCAGCACAACACTCTTGTGCTATTGTGTAGATTAGATGAGAAGCGTATCATTAAACAGGACAATAGAGAGGCTGGCCGAATGACCAAATCAGGACAACTTCTCCTGCAGGATTGGTTTTAAGAAACTAAAGTTGAGGTCGCCAAGAAAGTTTTTCTCGGCCCATCTCGACCTCCGGTCTGGCGTGGAGGTTTTCTGAGGGCACTAACAGCTTCTCAAATGGAGATTGGGATATTATAAATCCAGACCAGCTGAAATCCAACAATAATTTTGTTTGATTTTGACAAACCCAGTCTGCTCAGGCTCATGCAGAGTGAAGCGGTCCAAGGCTCACCAAGTTCTGAGAGCAATGCTGGCAAATGCTAATGGAGGATTAGGAAGAAAACAGAGAAAATGAACTGGAAGAGAAGTCACTTTTACCATCAACTTCGGTTAATTAATTCTTAACTCGGTTCTTCGTCAGGTGAGACAGAGTTTGAAGCTCATAGTTAAAAACCGAGTCATATCTCAAGTGCTGAAATGATAATGGAATGATTTGACATTTTATTTACTTGTGGAGAATTAGACAAATCAAAAACTAACTTAGCATAAAGACGAGTTTAGCTCAGCGCAAAGGTAAATGAACACATTAAATATCAGTCTCTTGGCTGAAGCAAGTAACTTCCAAGAATCTCTTATTGTTGTAAGTTAATGAATCCATTATGTTCAAGAGTTGAGCAATTGTGAGCGTTAATTATTGGTTCTATGTAATGGAAAATTTAATATTTTTACAAAAAGTCAGACAAAACAAGTGGTCTGAGATCACCTTGGGCTGTGGGAAAACTGTGATGAGCAATTTTAAACTAATTTCTTTCATTTGATAGACTTAACAATTCATTACTAAAAAAAAAAAACCCTAACCTCAGGAGCACGTCCCTTCAAAGGAATATTTCATAACGCTCGCTTCAGCGAAAGTCTGAATGAATGAGATCAAGTGGTGTGTGATCTCTTCCCTTCATGTGTGTGACAGCCATCGTTGCCCTATCACGTACTGTGAACAGCTTAGTCTGTTCTGCCCTTTGCAGCCAAGATTTGAGAACTCCTGTTGTTTGATCGCGGGTCCATCCTGCGGCTCAGAGATTTCCCTGCTGTTAAAGAGCAGGAGGAGTCGCACTGCTCATGAACCGCTCTGAAAGATTTTATTTTGTGTCGGGCGCTCGTGTTAAAACTGGACGCTAGGACCGATCAAGGCAACCTGACTGGAGTCCAGTTCAATGCTGACAGTCCAGAGATGAAATCATAAAGACTCTCGTCTGTCGCTGTTGCTGTTGTTTCCTTTGAGATTATTCTAGATGTTTAAAGGCCCACGAACATGACAGTTAAGTGTGTATGGGAGAAATAATTATAATAACAAGGATATTAAACTGTGAATATTTCACTGTATCATGACTGAGAAGGTATTATTTTATGTTTTGGTCCAGAGCAGAAAATTCATGTCGGGTTTACTTACCCCCAATTTACATTCCTCATCTCTCCATCTTTCATTCTTTTGCCTTTTTATCATTGAAATTGCAGCATAAATGAATAAAGCACAATCCATTCCTGTTGTGGTACAAGTACAACTCAGTAGCAGCCCTTGCACTTGGTTGAAATGACGTAAAGCTTGAGCATCATGTGACGTCACGTGTCTGCCACCTCACCACATAAGGCCGTAGGACAGTGCTGAGATTTCAACGGTCGACAGAATTTCGTTACCTGTTCAGGTGTTCAACTTCAACACTGAAACGGTGTGTCTGCTGTCGGGAACCATTAATGCGGATGGGTTGGTTCCATTTTGGATCCAGACTTCGATCCGGTTGGTAAAATGCCTGTGTTTGGGGAAAAAAATAAATTAAAAAATGAAGATCTATGTCTGAATTGCTTTTATGCATCTGCACTCGTGACTCACAACTAATATTCCCGATGAAAAATATTAAATCTGATGATAAAACCAGATTTTCAGTCAGGTTTCATTAGTTAGTAAAGTCGGAGTGGTTGATTGATCCTGCGCCTCTTTGTGTTCAACAGTCATGTTGTGTGTCTCTTTGTAGTTTTGTGTCTCTGCAGTTTGACCCTTTTGTCTTTTGTTACTCTTTGTAGGTATCAGTTTGACCTTTTCTGTCTCTTTGTAGTTGTTTGTTTAGCATCTCTTATTTTGTCCCTTTATGATTATTTTACTTCTCTGGGCAACTTCTGAACAAGAAAAGTTCATAGACACTTCAAACAGAGACTCCGGTCCAGTGGCCCCCTAGCCCATTGGGCCCCTGGGCCTGTACCTGGTAGCCCTGTTGAGTAATCAATGAATAAACCTATGAATCCACAAATAAAGTGCTTAGTTACTCTCTGCCACAGGCGTTATAAGCTGAGCCGTAGCTGTGATACTGGGCATTGAGTCTTTGCCTGGTTAGACACAGATATTACTACATGAAGAGCACCGTCAGTACGAAGCAGACTGTGAAATGTAAATGAAATGCCTAAAAGTCTCAGGTATTCTGTTCCCTGAGCAAAAACTTCCTCAGCCCAGTATTTTATCTGTGTATATTACCCTGCCGCCTCATCAGACTCAACCAAATTTAATATTTTTTCTATCAGTCTGTCCGCCGGTGGAGCCTGTCTTTTCATCCAGTGGGCAAAAAAAAAAAAAAAAAAGCAGAAACAAATCAATGCAGGCCTCAGCAGTGAAACTCTGTTAGGATTGGCTGGGCATCACCTCTCATCAGTATTCCATAATCATTCACCGAGTCTAGCAGTGCTTCTTTAATTGTCCCTCTGCAGGCAAGAGAGTTTAAAAAGAAGAAGAAAAACAGCACATTCACAGAGCTGTCAAGAAGAGCAGAGAGTAAATACAGCCAGCCATCACCCTGGCTCCTTACACACCCCATTATTTATGGCCTTGCAGATGCCCTTGCCTGGGATTGCTTCTTTTGCTGCCCTCTCTTGCCTACTCTCGATCACTGAGTAAAGTCATGATCCAGCTGGGGTTTTTACTGGAGCTGCTGGCCTCAAAACATGCTAACCCAGGGCGTAGTATTTCAAGCTGACATGTCGCCCCCGGTGCTGTAATCAGGGGCTCCGTAGTGCCAGGCAGCTGGTGCCAGAGCCGGTCCTTCATCTCGACACACTCAGCATTTGAATACGTGCTTTAAGCAAACATCTATCCAGCGTGATTTTGAAATTCAAATGCAGGAAAACACCTGGTCTTTGGCAGTTGTCAATTATAATTCAGCCAGAGGCTCATTAGTAAAATTACTTCTCTTAACACAGATGAAAGGACATTTTCATAATAAAACCATCATGGTTCAAACACAGGAGCTCATTCAGTATGGTAAAGAAAAGCAGATCCAGCTGATGATGAGCTCAAACCGGGTGAAAATGTAAAAAGATATACAAATTTACACATGGAGACATAATCAGGTTTAGTGCAGAGGGATAGTTCGACAACAACAGGACTGTTTCATGTTCCTGTCTGTTAAACATCTAGACTTTCTTCCTGTTTCCTGAGCAGGAAAGCCAATGGGTGAAGCCAATGCTGAAGAGCCTTAAACCTTCATTCTCTCTAATGACCATCAGGGGGCGACTCCACTGGTTGTTGAAGAAGTCAGATTGTATTGAAGTCTATGGGAAAACGTCCCTACTTCTCCCTTGATTTATTAGCTCAGTAAACGTTTTCCTAATGAGTTTATGGTCTCAGTGTCTAGTTTCAAGTCTTCAATACAACATGATGTTAATTTTTTAAATGATGGTCCATTTAGAGGAAAATAGACCAGAAAGCATGGTATTCATCAGGTTGAGGCTCTTTCCTCCTCAGCTCCACCTTCCCTCCAAATATGGTTTCTTCTGGTTTCAAAAAAGATGGCAGGCAGACAAATTCCACGCTCAGGCTCCAAAACAGCAGCAGCTCACAAACCAGTGGGTAACGTCATGGTGGGTTGACCCTTGGTCTGCTCCTTGGTCGGTCCCTTCTTTGTTCACTAATGTCTCTGTAGGCTCCCATCACTGCTACCTGCATGTAGCCCACCCATCCATCCATCCATCCATCCATCCATCCACTCATCCATCCATCCACCCATCCACTCATCCATCCATCCATCCATCCACTCATCCATCCATCCATCCATCCACTCATCCATCCATCCATCCATCCACTCACTCATCCATCCATCCATCATCCACTCATCCATCCATCCATCCATCCATCCACTCATCCATCCATCCATCCATCCATCCATCCATCCACTCATTTATCCATCCATCCATTCATCCATCCATCCATCCATCCATCCATCCATCCACTCATCCATCCATCCATCCATCCATCCATCCATCCATCCAACCACTCATCCATCGTTCGATCCATCCATCCACTCATCCATCCACTCATCCATTCATCCATCCACTCATCCATCCACTCATCCATCCACTCATCCATTCATCCATCCACTCATCCATCCACTCATCCATCCATCCACTCATCCATCCACTGTGTCCCCATCACCAGTTGTCACACTTTTGTCCAATATTAAAAAAAACTCCTAGAAACTGGCAACATGAAGTTTAAAACTAATTTAACTTTATTCACCAAAGATGAACAGGGGAATCACTGAGTCCAACCTTTTCTTTTCAAAAGACATTTTGTTAAAGTCTAAACTAAGAAGTCTTCACGAATAAGGTTCCTGTGGCAGCTGGCAATTTGTCATGTTTTTAAAGGTCTGGTGGACATTTTTCAAAATCCAAGATACGTATGGTGCATTTTTTCTTTTTTAATTTCCTTTTAGATTCATTAAAACCTTTTATGTTTTTTTAGCAGACATCTGCTTCATGATTGCTGAGTTTCTTTGAGTTCCAGATAAGACCTGAATCTTTTGTGTTTAAGTGTGTATTCTTAGGCATCAGATCCTTTTTTTTTTTTTTTTTTTTTTTTGGTAGTCTTAATTTGTGGTTTATAAAAGGCAGGTGCACTAGAAATGTCAGCCTGTCTAGACTGTAGAAATTATGACAAAAATTCATAAACATTGCTACAATCAGGAGTAAAAAAAAAAAAACAAGTCCCTGAGTCAACTACAAGAATAAAAAGTAGGAAATGACTTTTGTGGTTTCCACAACTTTTTGCAAGTGTTACGAAAGTTGCAGTGGAGGGATGATTATAACTAAATGTGAAAGGAGACAATTTCATATTGTCTTCTATGTAAACCACTTTATAACCAGAATAGGAGACATTTCCTACATGTGTAAATGCCTTAAAATCTACTTATTTTACTGATTAATCACCCAGAATATTTTCCTGCCCTTTCTAATAGGCAGTAATTGGGACTGGATGGACATATAAAACAGAGTTCGGGGACAATTGTTATATTTGAGAGTTCATAGAGGACGAATATTAGGTGTTTCTGTGTAAAAAAAAAAATAATATAAATCAAATCAAGGACTGTGCTCAAGGCAGATTATATTTTTCAAGCCAATAACATGACTTGATGAGTCTCATTAAATAAATAATTTTTACACTTTTTTTTTTTTTTTGTTATGTGTCTTTTTAATGCTCAAAAATCGGTGTAATTGCTTTTCTTTTTGACTGATGTTAAAGTTCATTTGTTGCTGGAATCGGCATCTTGTGAGCATTTGTTAAGTTTTGCACCTGGGGTGATATTGTTGTTTTTGTCAGCGCGTCTGGCAGCAAAAATACACAGAGAAAAGAGCTGTTGACAGTCATTTTGACATCGTACCAGCAATGACACTCAAAACACCTTCCACTATAGTCTCTATGTCTAAGCTGAATCTGATATACATGAAAAAATATAGATGTATATTTTTAAATGGACCATCATTTGAAAAAAGGAACATCATGTCGTATTGAAGACTTGAAACTAGAGACTGAGACCATAAACTCAGGGACATTTTCCCATAGACTTCATGTGGAGTCGCCCCCTGATGGTCGTTAGATAGCAGGTTCAAGGCTTTAGCATTTAGCATTTAGCCTATGAGCATAAGCCAAGTTTCAAGCACCCACTTAAACTAAATGTTGAAGAAAATTGGCAAAGAAATGTTATATATGTAAGTGTGAGTGGGTTAGTTGGTTTTCCAGTCGGGTACCATTTCAAACCAACACAGATAAAACAAACAACTGCACCAAAGTCAGTTTAAACTCACCCTTTTCTTCCCGAGTTGACTTCAGCTAAAAACTTGAACAATCTGAGGAATAATTGCCCACTTCAAGGTGCACACTTTCCCCCTCCTCATCTTGAGGAGATGGGAGCCTTCTCGAACGTGGAAGGAAGACAAGGGGTAATTAACAAAGATGGTGGAGGCTGGGGACAAACACCTCTCGCATAGCCAATGAACATCAGGTCTGACATCTTAGGTGAGCTGGGTATGATTCTCAGAGAGCAGCTCTGCATGTAATTGGAGTTGAGAGGGTCACACAGTGGCACTGCAGTGCTGGAAAGTACTTCAAGATCTGGATTTACTTTCTGCTTCTTTCTGCGGAAAAAGTCTCAGAGCTCCCTGAAGATCCCACATTGTCACACATTGTCTTTCTCTCTCAAACTTTTTTTTTTTTTTTTAAATAATTGTGCAGATGCATTAATTGAATAATCTTTAAAAGCACTATTTTGGGTGTTTTTCTGGGTTTTTAACAGTAAGCAATCATCAGACATCGACTGTTACCACGTTTACATGCACAAAAATATTACTATTATGTTGTTACGTGGCAAATTAAAAGAATATTGATATATTCCAGTAAATTTTGTCCTAAATCCTAGAAAATAGTTAGTATTTTAGCGCTTGTGGTTCCCTCGTCCTGAATCTATGGGTTTCTTGAAACGTCAAATGTCATTTTGTCGAGGGAAACAGGGTGATGCTAACATCAAGGTTATCCTAGAAAAAAAAAAAAACATTCCTAAAGTGCTCTGCTCCCATTGACGTGCAGCTGTGAATCATTTATACCACAATTAGCTACGATTTAACAAGAAATTAGGGCTTTTATTGTGGCATTCATCGCTTGCAAACGTCTTAATTGGACAATGATACATTCGGAAAATGGTCAAATTCAGAATATCCTCTTTACACAACCCACATTGAATTCAGAATAATAATACATTTACATGATCAGTAATATTTGCTCAGTGTTAGAAGCAGAATTCAGATCTTTTTAATGCATTAATTTAAAATCAGCTAAAATGTACTAGAGTTTCAAAATAAAATGCTAACTTTAAACATCGTTGGGTAGTTTTGAATTTCGCATCATGTTTTATTGCTTCGTGTGTAAAATCCAAATCGTAGTCAAATAATCTTTTGTGTATTTGGTTGTGTTGTATTTGCAGCAGATGTGTTGTCACATAGGTGAAGATGTTTTCTGAATTTGTTCTTTTTGTCTTTTCCAGCGCCACAAAAACTCATCGAAATTGTGTGTATATCGTTGCAAACGTCAGTGAGATGGAAGCAGAAATACTGTAGTGGCGCTCAGCAGCGCTGTCAGGAAAAAAGACGATGCAGTTAGAAAAACATTAACTCATGCATGATGTCATACTAACACACAGCCCGAAGCCACTGCAGCCTCCCTCCGAACTTCACAACAGAGCTCGATTGAGCATGGATTCTCCACTAACTCAGTTAAGGACTCGTGTTTGTGAAAAAAAAAAAAAAAAAACGTCATTCGGAGAGCATCTTTTTTTTTTTTTTTTTTTGATATACTGTGGAGGGATGTGAAGCCAGAATCAGGCTCCTACAAACATGTTGCACGCCGTCGTCGTCTGATGCAAAGGCTGAGTCTAATTTTCCTCGAAGATGAACTGCACTTTATATCAGGAAGACTGATTTTTAGAACAATTCAGGGCAATTTCCTACAAATCAGAGTGACCTGGCTTTTGACATGACAGTTTGAATCTACTACTAGAAGAGAATATGCTAGAAGGTATTCATTTTCTCTACTTCCTTTGACATGCTGACATAATGTCTTTTTGACACATCTGATCTCTCCCGCCCTTCCACACCCTGAAGTCTGCTGCTTTCTCTCCCATAAACTTGTTCATTTGTGACATTTGTCAGAAAACGACAACTGTCTTCTAACTAATTCTTTTTTCATCTACTAATTTCTCCTTGCTCGCTGGCTGTTTTCCAGCAGGGTGAAACTGGGTGACAAAGTCATTCTGCTAAGTGAGAGTAATTTCAGCTGACTTTAAAAATGACGTGCGGCCCTCGTTTTGTCCCACGTCATTCCTGTCGTGTGTTATTGAACGACAAAAGTGGCTGGAGATGGATGTGACAATATATATATAATATTTATAATAAGTAATAATACAACAGCATGAGAATTCATTCTGGAATGATTCATTTGCGGTTGTTCTATTTTTGTCTGCAGGACTTTATGTTAACGTTCAGGTTATAAAGACACTTGGATCTGTCTCGTAGGAATATTAATTACACTCCTTGTAGCCTTATAAAAATAACTCTATGTCCTTAAAGTAGTCTGGGCTGCACAGCTGTTGAGTCTGGCCAAGAAAGATGCCACTAAAATATGTTTTTTAACTGGACCTGGACTGTGCTGCTGAAATGCTGTCGTTTTGATATGTTTGTGCTTTTTTTCTCCAATTTAACCCATTAAAGGTAAATATGCAGGAAGAGTCAGACAGTAAATATCAGTCTATGTCAGATTTGGGCAGACAGTTTTTAAACTGACTTCAAAAGGCCTTTTCTGCTTAATATTTATGCTTAAAGAGTGAAAATTGTCTGTCACAGATTCCTCTTTAGTGAACTTTTTAGAGCCTGTTATCTGATGTCGATCTGTGACACAGAGCGGCGTGATCTGAGGGAAGAGGAGGCGTGTATGTACCGTGCAAAACGTGCAAGAAATTGTACAGTGCAGTCGAACGCGGGGTGGGGGGTGGGGGCATAAATGCAAGCAGCCAGCTTCATAATGACTGCTGCTCTAAAAGATTTAATGGCGCAGCAGTTTAAGACCACCAAGTGCGAGGTACAAGTCGGCCCCACCACGGTAGGGGAGAGGAAGCAGTTGCAGGCCCAGCGGTGTTACACAAAGATCCTAAAAACTGTCAGCTCCAAACATCACTGAGGGAAATACATGTCGTGCCAACCCAGAATTTATCGCTGCTCTTTACGCCAGAACTTTGCTTGGAGCTTCGATTGATTGGCTTGAGGGCTTTTGCTCTGTCTTCTTCTTCTGCAGTTGGGGCATAAATAAATCAGTTGAAAACAATGTGCTGTTGTAACAGCCATATTCTTCACTCTGACACAGCACCTGTTTAACGTCACACGTCCTTGAACCACCTGTAGACGCAGCACACCCTATACTTTATGACCAAAGCTCTGACCTGACCTCAGTCACATCCAACACCATTAGGGTGAACTGGAACAGCTGTGATCCAGACCTCATCACCCAAGATCAGTGTCGGACCTCGCTAATGCTTCCTTACGTTACATTTATTTGGCGGGTGCTTTTGTTGCAAGAAACTTACATTGTTGGTCCATAAACACACACAGAGCAATCTGTTCAATCAATTTATTCATGTCGTGCAGAAGGATCCTTTGACCCTGCAGTTAATGGCTGACCCACCCTCACATGCTAAGGTCACCAACCAGAAAACTAGAAACTAGAAGCTATATCGACACGATAAGCATGGCTAGCATCTTTTTTTTTTTTTTTTTTTTATGCTGTTTGTTTGCCAGCTTGTAACTGGCAGTGGTTGACACAGTTCCCCCAACTTCCCATACCCCGCAAGTTTGGGTTTGATGTATGAATCCCTGGCTGCCGGCATTTGTTTTTATGAGACTTTTATTGTTTTAGTTATTGCTTCACTGCTGTCCCAAGGTGGAAATAATTTTGCTAATGGCATGTCTGTATAAAAAAAAAAAAAAAAAAACACCTTATGGACGTGAGTAAGTCAGTAAGTGTTAGCTGAGTTTGCAGTTTGGACGCCGCCATGTTTTTTGTTTTTTTTTTTTTTTTAAACCATAAGAAACCATATTTGGAGGAGAAGGTGGAGCTGAGGAGGAGTGAGGGGTGGATCTGACCTGCTCTGTACTCTATCCTGATTGGGTGGTACAGTCTGTCAATCACACAGTAGCCACACCCCCAATTCATCCCCTGCTTTATGGTCTATTTTCCTCTAAATGGACCATCATTTAAAAAATTAACATCATGTCGTATTGAAGACTTGAAACTAGAGATTGAGACCATAAACTCATTAGGAAAACGTTTACTGAGCTAAATAATCGAGTGTGAAGTAGGAACATTTTCCCATAGACTTCAATGCAATCTGACTTCTTTTTACAGCCGGTGGATGGTTATTATTTCAGCTCATTGTTTTGTTTTACCAGCCTGGGTGTTTTTATCTGCAGACAGATGTCAGGAGAAAAAGCTCTAAAAGCCAGACATACACTACCTGCTCAGCAGAAAACAGCAGAGAAGTTGCCACAAACACGACTCAAATAAATGCTAATGTTGGTCCGTATCTGCTGGATGTGAAAATAAACAGCGGTTTGCTAACGCTTCATCATATTCTGTATGTCGGTGCTAGTTAGGTGGTTACAACCTGTTTCCTTCCTCTTCCTCCAAGTGGCCGAGGGGAAAAAAAAAAAAAAAACACTTTTTTTTTTTTTTTTTTTTCGAGTCCTTTCTGCTCTCGGAAGAACAAGCAGCACAACACTTGACACGTTGACTTTAAAACTTGTGTCCTATCCAAACAAGTTCAAAGCAGAAAAGAAAAACAGGAATGTCCTGACAAGAGATACAAGCCAACATAAGTGGAGCACAACAGAATTTTCACTGATGCAATCTTTTGCCAGTGTTAACTTTTCATTTTCAACATAAAATGGAGGCGGAGGGGGGTCAGGGTCTCAGTCTGCTGCATTGTTTTCTCTCTTGCTGTTCATCACGCCACTGATCAGATTTAGAGGAAACAAAAGGGAATAATGCAGCTCCTCAGTATGTTACACCATATTTAAAATCACAGATTAGCCTGTAGGGAGAGCTTGGGATTCTTCCTTAAAGCTCATATGGGAACCGGGAGATAAAATGTTTACAACTGCTGTTATCATTACCACACTCTCCGGTACTACAGCATAAAATAACAAACTTAATATACATTCTAAACAGCTGCATTTCTGGCCTTTTTTTTTATTGATCTCATATATAACAATAGCAAAAATAACTAAAAAACAATATGTTAGAATCACATTAACCCTGACAAACTCAGATGACATCATGAAATATGTAAAATATATTTCCAATTATTATTTTTTTAATTCCCAGAAGCCCCCATTTCAAGTGTTGTTGTAACATTTAATCATGTATGTAATCAATATACTTGTACTCTCATCTGGCCACAAGTAAATTCATGTGACTACGCTTGAGGGCAGCTATAAAGGAATTAAAATAATGAAACTTTCTATCCTGCTTGGCCCATATTCTTATTATCAATTGATCACAGTGTCTGAGAAACCTCTCCGCACACATGGGGTGAAATTAAATTGGGCTTCTCTCTGCAAGAGAAAAGAAAAGACAACTGAAACCGGTTGGCTAATTTTATAGTTGGCTTGGATCAAGATTGCCCATTTGATCCATGGCAAGGTTTCAAAACAGCTTATCTCCAGAGCCATTGTAATTTACAGAGCTTTGATTACTGGTATTGGGAGGACACAGGCTGCTACTGAGGCCTGATTTCTGCCTCAAACTCACTTGAGACCAACTTGGACTTTCACCCGCTTTAAATGCTCATTTGATGCTTGGTTCTTTTTACTGTGCGGCCTTATCTGGAGGTGACTGGCTCATCGGACAGTCTCACCGTTTAGGGAGCAACTTTATTAGCATTAATTTGCCCTAGTCACACTCCTGGTTTCTATTCTTATTATTGCTGCAGTGTAGCTGAATACATGCGAGAACCTGGTGGTCAGCCTCCTTCTAAGAGTCTGGATTAAAACCACTAATGGGCCAGGCCAGATGTGTCTTGCTATCTGAGCTATCACTGTACTGGAGACCCTAGACCTAACCCTGGACCCAAACCCCAACCTAACTAACCACAACCCAACCAAACCAAATCAGTAAAGATCTCAGTTATTTTGTCTGACTGTTGTGTTGAATCTATGTGTGCAACATCTTGTGACCTAACAGCATGTGCTACAGGCCGCACTATGCTAACATGCATCTCCTGATAAATGTAGCTATACACTGATCAGCCATAACATTATGACCACTAAAAGGTGAAGTGAGTAACAGTGATTATCTGGTTACAATGGCACCTGCCAGTGGTTGGGATGTATTATATCTCCAAACCTGCTGCTTTTGTGGGATGTTCCCAGTCTGTACCAAAAGTGGTCCAAAGAAGGGAAACTGGTAAACCAGCGACCGATCAGTCCAATCCAGCATCTGTGGGATGAGCTGGACCAACAAGTCTGATCCATGGAGGCTCCACCTCACAACTTCAAGACTTAGAGGATCTGCTGCTAACGTCTTGGCCCAGACGCCACAGCTCAGCTTCAGAGATCTCGAGGAGTCCCCTGTTTTGGCAACAAAACGGGGGCTACTAATATTCTGCAGGTGGTCATAATGTTATGGCTGATTGGTTTATGTTGCAGCTATGAGATATCACATTAAATTCTTGTGACTTGGACACCAGAGGAGACCGTTAAGTGAAGACAGCATTTTGCGAGTTCAAGAAGCTCAGTGTGACCATAATTAGAAGCAACTGGGAAAAACTCTCCTGCCAGTCAGGGATATTATCAGCAAGGCTGCAGTACTGGCAGTCACATGTAAATAAGATCAAAACACAGCAAAACATTAGTACAAATACATGAGCGTGAACATTGCAAACAGACTGCTCCAAATATGTAAACAAAAGTAGCCCATTTAGACCATTTACACCAAAAGTCAGTGAGTTACAACTGAGCCAGAATGAGGTCAGTACACAGTAGCATCAACACGACCATGGGAAAAGCGACCAGGGCGAGGGGTTGTTTGGTCGTTTCGAGCCAGTGACCCAACGCTAACGGTGGGTTGGAGCAACCCATCTGTGCAGTGGGTTCATTTATTTTATTTTATTTATTTTTTTTTTTTAATTTCTCGCGTGCTTTTTTTAAGTGAGACAATGCTCGTCGTGTTGGATTAATGAACAAAGTTGTGTTTTCCTGCCAGTCCCATTCTGCAAAGATCGCATGAATGCAGCACGGACACTGGCAAGGACGCTGTTTACAGGATGCTCTGTTTTTCTGGCGTGACTGGGCTTTTAAAGCTTTTAATGCCAAACACCTCCAAGAAGTGTCGAGTGTCACGACGAGTGGCTTAACTCAACAAAGCAGAAGCATCTGGAGTGTGAATGTATCATTTTCTGTTAAAAAGAAAAACTCAAGGCAGCAGATTGGTGACTAGGACTCTTGTTGTTGACTGTTAAATTTTGCCATGAGAGCCATTGAGGTATTGGCTATTCACACCCCTGAGCTCCTGTATTTTCTTTTACCCTTTGTTTGCTTAAAACCTGGTTGCTTCTTTCTTTTTGTTATTTTTTGAGGATTTACTGTGTTAAACCTGATATTTTCTCTGCTGTGCACCGTGGTGCCTCCTGCTCCCTCACCCTGTGTCATGCATTGTCGGAGACTCTCAATCTTAGCGGGCCACAAGACTTATCTGTTTTTACCTCACCAGTCCTTGTCGTCCCGTCTCTGCAGCCACCCGCCTCCTGCTCACCGGTTACCTGCTGTTATTTGTCGGGTCCATGCTCCACTGGTCCGTTTGTTTCATTACCTCCCTGGACCATGTTGAGAAACCCCCTAGCAGCCCACTCCCAAACACCCATATTCATACTTTTTTTTTTTTTTTTTTTTGACAACAAGGCTTAATTATTTTATCGTTTTTTGCACCTTCTGCTGCAATATGTGCATCTGTCTTAACACTCTTCACACTGTGGAAAGGTCTTGGAGGTTTTGTGTGAACCCCATCACTGAGGCACTGTAACACTCCTAATTGCACAGCCAGAATAATGTAGCTTAATGGGCACTGGCACAAATGCTAACAAGGCTTTAATGCTAGCTCAGTCTGCTAGTGACACTTTTGGACGTGATTTATGCTCTTAGTGTCGTCCCCCCCCCCCCCCTTCTTTTCTTTAGTTGATTATGGTATATCATTCAGATGAAAAGAGAAAATGACAGGGAAGCCATTTGTCTTACAATAACATCTTCCTATATGTTTGGTTAATGGACAGCTCAAATAATTGAGCTTCAAAAGAGATGGACAGTAGACTAGGTTGTGGTTGCTCTTGGAGACATAGTCTTTAATTCAGAGATAATTCAGCATTGTTTAAAGGTATCATATATCCAGATATTATCTCTGCTACACACTTGCCTAAAAGCAAAGGTTTTCTACCTCTGGTCCAGCCCCCTGCGAAATGATGATTTGTCAGATCGACAAGTAAGATATGTATGTTTTTAGAGTTGCTGGTTATAGATGTAGGCGTTTACCCCAGGTTCAAGTAATCATGCTAAGCTAAGCTAATTAGCAGCTGGCTGCAGCTCCATATTTTGCCAAATTTCCCCAAGACATTTTCTTCAGATCAGACTCAGGTTGTTCCTCCCATGAACAGTGATTAGAACTTTTGAGCCAATTTTTCCAAAAATAAAAATTCATCTCTACAAAGGAGGCTGTTCGACTACACTTACTCTGTTCTGAGGCAATTTCCTCATGACACATACTGTCTGATGCATTACTTGGTATGAAAATATAAATTATATATGAACATATAATTCGGGGGAGAGTTGCTAAGGCACACACTGGGGCTAGCTTTAAACCAGACCTTCTTATATAATAGTACAAAACACAAAAGGCTGTGTGAAAAAGGTAAAAACACTATTGTGTGTGTCTCTGAAAGGTTAAAAAATAAACAAATAAATAAATAAAAGCAGCTGTCATATGTAAAAGTAGCAGTGTCCACTGAGATTTGTCACCATTACAAGCCCCCGGCTCTTTCCCCCCACTGAAGCCATGCAGGCCTTCAGTTCCTGCAGCAGCATGATACATCTACAGGTGCCTGTTGAAACCCAGGCCACGTAATGAGTGGTTACACAACACAATGGGGCTGGAGGTAGCATGGCAGCTTGAGATGCGCGCTTTATTTCACACAGCAATTGTAGTGGGAGGTTGTTGAGCTTATTGTCCTTTCTCTGTGTTTGGGGGAACACAACCAGCTTTGTTTCCGTCGATGAAATATACACCCCATCTGAAATGACTAATTTCAGTAAAACCATAGTTATTACCGAGAACATTTTTAGAGCCTCTCCCAACCAGATTCCATTGAAGAAATCCTGAGTTTAAGAAATGATGAATTTATTTCATTTCCCCCCCCCCCCCCCAAACAAAAGAGGCTCATCTTGGAATGAAAGCCAGATGCAACACTGCAAAGCCAATTTAACTTCAAATAATAAGCTGGTGGGAGCAGGAAGTAGCAATCATAAACTCTTAAGAACAAGAGATGAAGTCAGATTGTATAAATGTGATCTGCACCAACTGAAAATTGCCCCTCAGCAGCGCAACAAGGGAAGATTTTCTTTGTTGCACTTCTAAAAGGTAATTTCGGTGAAATAAACTGGGAACTGTTATTGTTGAAAGAGGCACCATTAAATCCTTTCAATCATATCATCTCGCAGTCCTGTCAACTATGTAGAAAATAATGGTTTTTATAGGCTACACAAAATTGCTCCCTGCCCAATAAGCACTAAAATCTCTTCTCTCACACGTAGGTTGAAAGAGGGTGAATTTTTAAAAAAGTGCCACGCCAGCTGCCTTTATTCAGGTAATTAATGCTTTCACTTTTTGCTGATGAGCTTACTTGGTCACACGCGGGGAGGCCATTGTGAGGCAGAGCGCTCTGTGCTCAAAAACAAAACACGCTGCCAGTTACATTAGTTTCTCTCCCATTTCAGATCTGTGCCTTCAGCTCTCTCTCTCTCTCTCTCTCTCTCTGCTGTGCAGGACTGAAATGTGTTTTTAACCCCTTTTCTCTTCAGTGACGTTCTGAATGGATACAAATATTGTTTATCTAATGAGCACCAGCTGAGTTCTATGCAGCCAACAACACTGGAAAACACTGTCTTTAGTTACAAAATCAGACGGTGCATCTAAGAGTCTGACCTAATCCTCAAAAGCATCAGATATACAATGTTGCCATTACTGCAAGACTGTGAAAGTTTTGCCTTATCATTGGTTCGACATCTTTGTAGCAGTAATACGTGACAAAAAAAGTGTCTAGGTTTGTTCAAAACACCTTGAAACAGATCAACAGCTGATCTGAGACCACTGCTGTCGCTATTACTGAGCTCCACCTTTTTTGTGAGAGGTTGGAACAGATAAAACCAGTAATAAAGTACAGATCAGGGGATTTCAGAGTCTGACAGCGTGGGGTCTTACCGGGACAAAATCGAGACAGCCCAACCCAAGATATTCAAAGCTTCAGTCATGTCAAAACTTTCAAGGCCAACATGAGAAAAGTTAATCGTAAAATACAAAATCTATATAATCTTTGCTACCGAGTCAGTGACTTATGCTGTGGGCTACAACCTTTTATTTATTTGCAAATTAGCACCATTGAATATGCTGAATTAGCTGTTAGCACTTCCTGTTTGCACTCCACCCGTGGGTGTACAGAGAATAGTTACTGTCTTACTTTGATACTGAAGAAAACTTAAAAACGTGATCATTCTCAGGCAAGTTCTGGAACTATAGGGAGCGACTTTATATCTGTGACTTTGAAGGATTCACGGATGTTTATTCCTGATTGACATTGTGGATAATGATATCCTCAGAAAGTGCACGTCACACAGAGTTTAAAAATATGTTTTTCGGGTCTGTGTGGGCACAACTGCCTGAGGTATGGCTCAGAGAGCAAGAGCAGTGTTTTTTATTTTTTTTGCTAAGAGGTTTGAAGTATCTTCTTCTTCTTCTTGTGCTGCCATTGCTGCGGCTCCAAATGCTGAACTTCCAGTTGTTTTTAGACATCGCACCTTCTCTCTCTCAGCACACGCAGTATCTTTGCCTCATGTCTCCCTCCTGTCTGTAAAATCATAGCAAGTTTATTTATATAGCACCATTCAATGTACTTTAGAGAGGAAATACATTGAAAATAAGAGACAGTTGTAGAACAATAGCATTCAGTCTTGAAGGTCCTTGAGCTCTCCTCTATTGTTGCATTAGATATTTCACTTCTACTGTGCTTAAGTGTTGCTTTTAGCCTGGAAGTATAATGGACTCATGTTCAGCATTTGAGTCCAATTTTCAGTCCTGGTCAAA
Organism: Rachycentron canadum; assembly: GCA_038496675.1. Taxonomy (NCBI): domain Eukaryota; kingdom Metazoa; phylum Chordata; class Actinopteri; order Carangiformes; family Rachycentridae; genus Rachycentron; species Rachycentron canadum. The sequence goes on along the minus strand of CM076667.1, from coordinate 18,559,054 downwards.
GTTATTGACATGCTTTAATTTCAAGTACAAACTTCTGAATATCCTCAAAAAGAAATGGAACCAATTTTGTACAACCACAATATTTTAAAATATATCCAAGGTTATAGAACAAAAGAAAAAACGGACACAATTATCAGCACACTTCACTGATATTTGGTTTCAGTCCATCTTTTCGTTTTCAACCAATCTTTTGTGTTGCCGTGCGACCTTTGGGTTGTTGTGATGCTAAAAGACTTCAAGACCTTCACCTCAGACCTTGGTAGCCAACACATTTCGCCAACCAGCCTTTGCAGACTTCTGTTGCCGAGTCTCTTCTCTGCGCCACGTCCCGGAAGAACACTGTAGTTTTGTGACCATGAAACTTTACCAAGTTTCGAACAGTGATATCACAATTTACTGTGATATTAGCTAGCATCTGACTCGCGTTGTTGGGGATACAGCCAAAGAAGAGCCAGCTGCTCTGCCCAAAGAGCTTTGGAGTCAGGGAGTCAGAGTCTTGGTCAGAGAAAATCAAAAGGAGTTACGGAGGATCAGACAGATTAAATGTACATTTAAGACCAGGTGGGAACTACTGCTCTGCTCTTGTCGGTTTAAAATTTACCTTGGCTGCAGCAGCGCCTAAGATGATAAAGACATAACAAGTTCTGTCTGGCCGAGCACGGTTCTGTGAGAAAGAGAGACTGGAAGAATGGGATGTGATCACACAAGCAAAGCAGAATGTCAGATTTAAAACAATGCGCCCTGCAGCAGCCGTGGCATGATAAACTCTCAATCGATTGTGACACGATTATGCTGTTTATTTGCATTTAGATAGTTTTATCTGCTCTGCAAAGTTGATTCTGACGCGTTTGGCTTGTCTTCCCAATAAGAACGTTAAAGGACGTTTCCACATCTCGTGAAAGACTAAGATAAGGATTTTATGCAGAATTATGCAAAGATATAGCAGGTGCTGTAGCATTACCATATGAGTGTGTGGCGCCCGATGCAAATTAAAGCCCAACTCTGAGGCATCAGCCGCCATTAGAGGTGAGCTTTTAACAAGATAACACGTTCTCGCTCAGATCAATGCTGCAAAGATACTGACGTTCGCTTGCTGCTAACAACTAGCGCCGTCTCCTCCAGAGCTGCTGAACAACACTTCCAGCTGAGGCAGCCACGGAGGGCTAAGTGATATGATCAGGCAAAAACATCAGCTATATGGTCGCCCCGAAAAACAAGCCCATTTGTCTACCTCCTTCGACTCCTCGTCACCTCAGGGTTTGTCCCTCTCTCCCTTTTCTTCCGCCTCATTAATGATGTCAAAGTATGGATAACAGTGTGATTATTCCTGCCTGGCCGGAGGGCTCTTTAGCGCCTGGATGTGTCATATCTTAAATGACTCTTGATTGCGGGGATTTAGCCTGAAGGGAACTAAAAGCACATCGGCCGTGTGGCTTTTTATTATCATGTCAGGGAAGAGGGAGGAAGAAAGGCCCTGTGCTATTCACCAGGGGCATTCAGACAAAGCATATTTAACCACAAAAGAGGGAAGAGAGGAGTCAGGCAAATAAGGATGGGGTAAAAATTTCTCCTGCCTTGACAGGCTTAAGTAGCCTATTACATGATGGTGATGCTTTCATCTATTACTTCAAGGAGGTAGAGAAGATAATCACCACTGTTATTCCCCATTTGATGTGCCCCTAGCCACCTATTACCCGGTGGCCTGCAGTACTCTGCTGAATACAGAGAGGAAGCAAAGTCTTCATTCAGGAAAGGTTTTGAGCCGAAGCAAAGAAAAAGACAAATATGTTTGTTGCCGGTGAGGATCTTTGTCACGAGAGTCTCCTCCTGCACAAAATGCAATATTAAAAATGATAACAGTAGCTACCCAGCTGTCACACGAATTCTCCCAAACTGTCTCATCATCTTCCATCAGCACTTATTCACCTGTGTAGATGTTAATTATGTTAACGAGAGCGAGGCTGTCCTCGTCCTCGTCCAGCTACGCCGTTCGTCCCCTATCTCCCACTCCAGTCTCATTCCAAAGACATTGAGATATGAGAGAGGGATCATTTATTGGGTCATTAGTTCTACTAATCAGCTCTCTAATTACAGGCCATTACAGTTGGGTGTCTGATGTATCTCCTCTCCCCAGGACCTTGGACATGATGCACTCTGACACTTTGTCTCCCACAAACAAGCAGCTGCCCCGTGGCCGAACGTCCGAGGCGTTAACCTCTGGACGAGGTCTGTTTTCAGACAAATGAATCTCAGCGTGCATTCATGGCAACCATGTTAGGAGTGCTTTTTGTTATGCTTTGTTGCGGTTTCTTTTTCGTATTGAAAGGGTCCACTGGATCAATTGAGAGCTTTCAGTTCAAACTTGGAACTAAAATAACCACAGCAGATGAAAACGATGAAGTGCGGGAGTGTTTGCTGGGAAGAAAAGAACCCGGGGGTGCACAGTTGGGCAAAGTGCCTTTTGGAAACCTGGTTTTAAAGTAGTATGTTGTCTTCTTGCCCATTTACTACATACAAAAGACCTGAAGTGGAAGTCTGATCAGATCTTATCAAAATATAAAGTCCACTTGGAACCTCCAAAAAAACCCTGATAGGTGGACTTTGAGTTTTTATCTTACACAAATTGCATATTCTGCATCTGAGCTAACTGAGTTGCAAACCATGCTGTGTTTTTTTTTTTTCTGTGAAGTATGAAAATCACTCAGCAGACTTCCATCCACCCATCCTTTCTCTTCCGCTTATCTGAGTTCAGGTCAGAAAGGCAGCAGGTCAGCCCAAGTAGACCAGTCATCCCTCTCTCCAGCGGCGTTTCCCAGCTCCTCCTGGGGTTTTCTGAGGCATTCCTAGGCCAGATGAGATCCTGACACTTTCTCCAAGGCTGAGCCCAGGAACCCTGCAGAGGAAACTAATTTCACCTGCTTCCGTAATCTCATTGTTTTCGGTCACTGCTCCAAGATTGTGACTGTAGAAAAAGTTTGGAGGGAAGATTGACCGGTAAATCAAGAGCTTTGTCTTCTGACTCAGCTGACTCTTCACCGGGACGGTCTGGGACAATTCCCGCTTCACTGCTGACGCTGCACCGATCTGTCTTTACCCTAAATTGTGAACAAGACCCCAAGGTGCTCGCTCGGGGCGGAAACTCCATCCCAACCTAAAAAGAGCAATCCACTATTTTTCAGCACAGAACTACGGCCTCAAACTTGAAGTGCTGCTCTCATCCCAATCGCTTTACACTGGGCTGCAAACTGCCCCGGTGCAGTCCTGGTCTGATGAGGCCAACAGTAAGTAAGTACATTTTCGTTCTTGTCTTTGCTCATGTTATAATAATTCCATGTGTGGCTGTACAGGCTAAGTGTGTATTAACAGTTTTGGGTTAAGGCGGAAACATGCTTTTTAAAGCCTCAAATGCTCGTTCAGTAATACTAGAACAAATTCATCCATAAATGGGAAGCAACTGCAGAATACAACTTAATGCATTTACAAAATGTACTCACTGTTCATTTAGTTTTAATTTTAATGGACCAGTGTGTATGGATTTAGTGGCAAGTAGTGCTGATGTTGCAGACTGCAACCAACTGAAAACCCATTATCCTCCCCTCAAGTGTGTAAGAGAAACTTCAAGTAACACAAAAAATCAGTGTTTGGTTTGTCTGTTTTGAGTAGAAACCATAGATTGTACATAAAAATAGATGTAGAGTCCAAGTCTGAAAAGTGAAGCCAATGCTGAAGTGTCTTCAACGTGCATTGTCTGTCTGTCTAATGACCATCAAGGGGTCGGATTGTATTCAAATCTATTCGAAAGTTCCTGCACTTTCAAAGCAGATCATGCTACTTTTATTTTAACTAAAATCTATTGGAATGGCAGGGAAAAGTGTAGCAGACCTTTGAATACGTGTAACAGCAATATAAACATGATTTGGTGTACTCCATGTCTCACCAATAGAGGCAACTGTCCCCACTTTAACCATAACTTTTCACTCATACCTCAGAAAATATTGCTATATATATATATATATGCACTGCTCTGCAAGAAAATACTATGAGAGAATCCAAAATGCAAGATGTTATAGGTGTAAGAAGATCAGACTTGACATCTAAAGACGTTGGGGCTGACAGGGCTCTGAGGGCTTTAGAACAACTCGCCAGACGATCATCTTTTAAATCTCTTCTTAAAGGTGACTTTTATCCAAAGATATATTTTTTTTTTATCAGCCTATAAGGATATTCAATTTTCTGCCTTTTAATTTCTTTCTGTACCGATATCCAGACTGTATCCAGTGGTTCTAAATTACAACCACGCACATGTAGCCGAATTATACTTTGATCACTCAGGACTTTCTCTTGGCAGCAGATTTGGAGATTTGAGAGATGCAGGAGTGGAAGATCAGCACACCTGCTAATTGGTATGATTGTCAAAGTTTGGAAGTTGTGCGAGGGAGTACAGATAAGTCCGTCATACTTAACGAAAGTTACACGGGGTGGAATTAATCGGATTCCTTTTGGCTGCCCCCTGCTGACAAAATCTTTAACCTGGTTGGGGTTGACAGGTGATCAAAACTGTAATAAAAGAGTTTCTTGGGTGTCTGTTTCCAAACTTGTTCAGAAGTAGTGATTCAGCTCTAACTTATAACAGCAAAAGTAAAAGTAAACTAACTGTAGGTGTGGTGAAGCCTCTACTGCTCTAAAACCAGTATGGATTTTCTGCACCATATTGTTGCAAGACGTGTATCTTTTGACTAGTGAAAAATGAGTTTCCAGAGCAAACAGCAGTGCTACATAGAGTTTTTTTAGCCCCATGAAAACCGTGTAAGTGTTGCCACTCACGAGTCCTGAACAAACCTTGCGATTTCAGCATCAAACTTTATTGATGGGCGTATTGTAACCGCCTGTAAATGACGGCTCAAGCTCTTGGTAAGACGTAACCAACTGTTGGTGCGAATGTTGGCTATGTAGCAATAGCAAAACTTATCAAATCTCCACAGCTATGGAATGGACTGCCATGAAATTTGATCCTGACCTCCGCGGTACAGGGAAGATGAAGCCTACTGACGGTGTTGATGCCCTGACTTTGCACGCTGCACTGCCTCACATTCATCTTTCATTTTGTATTGTGGATGCTAACATGAATTTACCAATAAGGTCAGCATTGATTCTTTTCTCTTTGCTTGTTCAAAGTTTTAAACCAAATGTTCAGTAAATAAAGGCGAGGAATGTAAAGAACAACACTGAAATCATTACAAATGTATGAAATGCTATTGTTCCTTTCTTTGACATAGCTTGTATAGTATCCCATGAATCTGGGAAAACAGCAGGGAGGTCATTTGCAGAGAAAGATTGTCTGGCTGTTGGTTTTCTTCTCTTCCTTCCCAGTATGGGGTTGAACAGCAGATGTTGGTGCTTTCTATAAGGAATGAATATAGGAATAATAAGTGTGATGCTGCTGTATTTATATACACACGGGTCATGGTGAGCTCGTGCAAAATGTGCCTGCAAAGCCAAGTACGTAGCATGATTCTCATTTCTCTCAGTTCAGTTTCATATGACACCGCTGGACTCGTACGCAGCCACTTTGTCATTTTCACGCATAAGGCAAAAGGAACCAGATGGGCTCTAGGTGAGCAGCTCTGACTCAGAGGCTGACAGACGCCCTTATCATCCCAACGATCCGATTGCAATTAGAGGAGGATACTCAACAATATCAATATAATTAATTCAATTATTAAAAAGCCTGAGGCTCCGTCAGAAGGATATGAAAATGACAAAGACTCGCAGAGTGAAGGGTGTGCTGCACACGGCACGGCGAGAGCTCGGGGGTGTTTTCTTTTTAAAACCAGTGATATTCTGAAAGTTTCCCACAGGTTGATTGTTTTTTTTGTTTTTTTTTAAATGCCAAGAGAGAAGTTGTCTCAGGGGATCAGACAGCCAGGGAAGAGTTTTCACTTTGAATTCATAATTACATGAGAGTTTGACAACACAGATTTTTGAAGGCCTGTGTTAATATTTTCCATGGGAAGGACTGACATCAATTATTAGACACGTTTCCTCTGTCACCTCTCAATGCTTCTCTCATACCAAGCTTTATCTGAAACATCTATACAAATACAACCAAATCTATTGACTTTTGGAAACTACTAGATGTGGGTGATGTGACCCAACAGCTTGACATCGTTACTTCTATAGAATGAACAGAATGACACTGTGATTGCTCATCCCTCACATTGCGTCACCTGTCTTCAACTCGATTCAAGAGCCTTGTGATTTTTATTGAACCACTGCATGGCCAGGCTGTGGTTTGTCAGTACTGCGGTCATATCATATCATCAGCAGATGTCAACATCCAGTTTTAACACCTGGCTGAAGTTCCGTCGACGGGACATGGTGCACACGTCTGACCCACACCAGGGCCTGGGTTTTGTTTAAGTGCAGAAATACTGGTTGATTTCTGGAGCTGTGTGAATGCAGGGCCTCCATAAGGGCTAACATCTTGCCCTAGGGGTCCGTGCAGGTTAATCTGTCCCTGGCTCAAGGCTTAAAAGTCAAAGGAGACTGTTCTATTGAGGCTGTGGCTCCTGAATCTGTTCTCTTCTTTTGAGACTTGACTACATCTTATATTGTTTTTGTGTTCACCTCTGCCTCTGTTTCGTGGCACTTTGTGACATTTACTCTTTCAACATCTTTGAAAAATAAACTTGACTTGTCATTAGCAAAGGGAAGGAGGTTGATCAGTTTGGAAAGCAGTGAAAATTGTCTCAGTTTCATCACTCTTTCCAAAGTTTGTGTTCACTTTTTAAGCCGTGCTTGTTTAGATAATGGCACTCAGACCTTGATGGGAGAATGAGGAGCATCTCATGAACACATGCCATGAATGAAAATAAAGTGATGTCATTTTTTGCAAGAATCAATATGAGATGCTCCAGCTACTGCAAAGAACGTGGCAGTGATGTGGGTGTTCAAACCTTTTCTCACTGTAGAGCACATATCTCTCTTTCAAATCGAGTCATTCACAAAGGATATGCAACCGGTGCCAGGGCACGGCATCAAACGTGTCATTCAACAAGGAAATAAAAAAAGGAATCGATGCTGCATGGGAGACAGCTCCCATACATATTCAACATGTTTAGTGTGGAAATCTGTGTATTGATCAGACTGCCTGACCTCCTCAGTTCCTCTGTTTGCAGCTTATGCTTTGCAATAACGGTAATCAAAACTGTGGAAAGCTTCCTTTTTTTTTTTTTTCTTCCCCATGGCAAATCAAACTCCCACCGGCTTAAAGAGGCCCTCCAAAGCACGAGCATCACCACCTTTGTGTTCAGGGCCCTATTCGACAGGGGTGGTGCCAAATCGGGTCACAGAGGAGAGATGGTGCATTCAGTGGGAATAATGGAAATGATCACCCTTTTCTACGTGCACAGCAAACCGCAGACAAAAGCCTGAAAAAATATTACACCCCCTCTGTATTCAGATAAGAAAGGATAAAATGCTCCAGAAATCACTGTAAACCAAGATGTTTACCCATGAATTACTGTTTGCATTATCTGACGGTAAATATGTGCTTGAGCTCAGGAAAGATGACTTAAGTGGCAATCTCTGATTCACGCATAATCTGTGCCTCTGTGGCTACGCATCGCATGCGCCCTCATCTAAAGGGGAGCATGGAGAATATGATGTTTCTGGGCATTAACACACATGCATTTCTGCTGCTTAAATCCTCCCTCAAATGCTCCTTATTATAAACAGCTGCTGCCAGTTGGAAGGTAAACAACCGTCAGTTTCAACATTTCTGAGGAGATGTGAGATGCGATGAGTTTGAAAGTTGCAGTCGAGGGCGGGCTGCCAAAACCGTTTCTGACATCCTGTAATCTTTCAGCAGGTTCGTGGTATCGATTGGTTTGACTGTGGTTGATTTTGGAGGTGGAGTAACCAGAGGCGGCAGCAGGAAGCATCATCAGGAGTCATTGTTTTTCTCTCTGTGTATTGACCTGTATGTAGTTGTTACTCACCTGTCTTTGCTATTGCATTTATTATTTTTTGTTGCTTTATACTGTAGTCAATACTACAGACACTGTCCTGCTACTAATAACATACTAATAACATGGATTAGTCCATCACTGAAAATAGTCTCCTACTCCTGTTGGATTAACCTTAATAAAACATAGCACCCTGTTGTCTACAGGGAAATCATGAAGTCTATCATAAATATGTTATGTAATGATATTTATGAGCTCTTTTAAAAAGATTTATACCTTCAAATGAACTTATGGTGTTAGCATTGACAATGTTAGCATTAACTTGAGACTGGCTGTAATAAGAATTTGCTTGGAAATTATTTTTTGACAACGACAAAAATATAATATAACATAGTTGCACATATGCCCAGTATTGACCTTGCAGCAATGTCCAGGGCCGAAAATGAAGCCAAAGCCGAAGAGCTAAAAAATCGCAGTTCTTTGCCCATTCTTGCATATACTGTATGAGATAGACGGGTTCAGGCAATGCCAAGATGACGACGGTGCAGCAGCCCACTCTGAGCTTCAAAACGGTTCTACAGTAATCTGTGGGTAAGGTCTTGGAGGCTATGTCTATCTTGATGTACATTTTATGGAATTGACCCCTCATCACCTTACATGTAGATACATGTGGCTGAAAAGCAAAGAAAAAAAAAACTGCACGTAGGTTTAGATTTGGACTATTAAACTTCCTGCTTTTGGTCTACTGCTTCTCCCTCTCATAAAAATACGATTACATGACCAGGTCATGTAATCAAAATGTAAGTATTTTAATGGAAAACCAAAAGTCAGCAGTAATAGTGTTGGTTAGTTTGCATGCACTGCAGCCTCTTCCAAGGCCATTCTTTAATGAATATATGACCATGTTTTGACATGTAATGGCCCAATTTAGCACCAACCCTCAGGCTGATAGATGTAAATTTTAATAAAACTGGTAGCCTCCGGTGCAGGAGCATAGAGTGTAATATCCAATTAAATTTGACCATTTGACCTGCGATTAAGAAATAATATCTTTCCGAAGAATGCATGATTTGTTTTTTGTTTTTGACAAAGCCCATTTAAAACCACGGCTGTGGTTTATTTGCATGTTTGTGAATACAATTAGACACTGCACAAACATTTGTATGTATTAATATGTACTGGCTGTGTTAATGTGAACTGGAGTGGCTGAGGGCAGCAGCGTCTCATTAGACACCATGAGCCTTTCAATCACACCATTAGTATGTTCTGTTTTTCAATTGAACTTGCAGGTGGTTTACCAGTCCTCATTTAAGATTTAGGGAAAATGTATTACTGCAGAGTGAATCGCTGCATACAGCTTCAGCCTGAGAAAAAAAAAAAAGACAAAATTGTGCAAAAGCTGACCTCTGTATTTGTAGCTGACCTCCAATTGCCATCAGGGGTGGTGCTTTCTAAAAATTTTCCAGAAATGGATCAAGAAGAAACGATTGAGCCTCTGGGTTGAGAGTGTATTGAGACCTGAGTTGTTTTTTTTTTCCCCACATGTGCACTTGCTGCAAAAAGAGATTCAAAAGCTCCACCAGTAAAGTGCTCACTCATACACGGACTGAGAAGACTGATTTCAACTGAACAGAAAACTGAAAAAGATTACCGAATCACTCAGATATCATCCCTATCTAGTACCGATGACTGGCGGCAGGAGATGGCCACAGCGGTGTTTCCAGTGGTGATTTTTGGCATGATAAATATACATTACATCGCATCAATTACATTGCAATACATTGCAAATACGGGGCCATTGATTTTAAGATTCGTAGTATAGGAGAGCAAAGGGGAAGAGTATGAACGGCAGACTGATGAAAGAGTTGAGGTGAACCAATGAACGGCCTCGGCATCAGGTAAAAACCTTTCCCCTGCTTTCAGAAGATGAGAGTCTGTGACAGTTGATCAACTCGTGAGTATTTGAGATTGCTAATGCCTTAACGTCTTCACCCGGGCCAGATCTTAGACGGATCGCTTTTTAAAATGTAAACGTTTAGTGATGGATAGATCTTGAGAGCAAGTTTGACAAAAGTTAAACGGACACAAAGGTTCGTGAATGTTCCTAATGAAATGAAATGATAGTCTGAAGTCGAGATGCTTCGTGATGTTTTCAGATGACAATCAGCCCCCGAATCTAGTGAGTGTAACTAATCGCTCCGTGTGGAGTTCTGATATTTCATGGTTTCATTCACAAATTAAGTCAGGGGATCGTGAAATTAATCACCGGTCTCTTGTAGCTGCTGTCTGTGTACTGAAGAGACGGCTGAGCTGCAAAATATTACCAGTTTTGTACTGATCTTAAGCAGCCAATCGTCATCTTGACCCTCTCCGACGGTCAGCAGCTCAGAGTGCTGATGGGATGGGATCAAGGACACAATCACATGAAATGAGGTTTCTCCGCAGGCTGGCCTCTCTCTCTCCATGACTCCTGATCTGGAAGGACCTCAGAGGGAAGCTGCTGCTCCATGTTATCAGGGGCACATTGAAGTGGATCAGGCTCCTGGTAAGGATTGTATTCGGGTGTCTCCCATCTGGGGACGTCTGACTTGTTTGAGATCTGAGGGCAGAGTGCAGGGCAGAGAGGTGAGATGTCCCAGTGGAGTACTGAATGATGGGATGGGGACTGAGAACACAATCAGCTGAATTGAGGTTTCTCCACAGGGGACACTGGCCTCTCTCTCCATGACTCCTGGAGGAGCCCGATGATCTGAAAGAACCTCAGGCAGAAGCTGCTACTCGACATCGATCGGGTCCCCTTGAAGTGGATCTGGCCCCTGGTAAGATTTGTATTTGGGTGTCTCCCATCTGTGGGTGGGCAGAGTTCAGGGCAGAGGGACAAGATGTCCCAGCTGGCTAGAGCGTAGATGGGGACCAAAATGAATTTCTGCCTTTCTTCAGTTTTGTGGCAAACTCATGCTTGTGCCTCAACCTCCATCCTTTCAAGTAATTTAATGAATTTAAAGCAAAACTTTGGAAGAAAACATCATAACATTTACATTAATTTAGGTTACACCTTTGAAAAGTTGAACTGCTTATCTAGTTTAGTGCAAATGTCGCAGACTTTAAATTAGACACTAAAAGAAAAATATTTCATAGAAAGTGATATCCAAATTAAGGGTTTAAGGTTTAAGATTGTAAAGTATGAAATAATTTGGGCTATACAAATAAGATTGACTTAACCGAACAATATGGGCAGATATATTGAATAAAAACTTGTCATTAAGGCATGTCCTTGTGGGTGGATGGACAGTTTTGACCATCATGGTGCTGGCATTGAGTTTTATTTCCTTTTTCCACAATTCAAAGTCTCAGGAGAAAACCAGCCACAGTGCAAAGAGGACTGTCTCCTGTGGCCACAACAAGGTAATTCGGGCTCGGTAATTCTCTGTGCAGCCCCTTCATTTGTTATTCTAAACAGGATGTCGTTTGGCTGTTTAGCACTTATGATGATGAATAATGGGTTTTTGGTTACAAATCTTTCTGTTGGTCACAGCAGTAAGAAAATGGATGCAAAAAAAAAAAAAAGGTATTTATGTTGCTTTAAGTTTGTGTGCCATCTGTTTATTTGGCAGAAGAGCTTCATCTCGGCTGTGGAAAGTTGTTCCCAGATCACTGCCACAGATCAAAAAGTGCAGCTTATGTCCCTATTGGCTGACGGGGCTTTGTCATCTCTCCGTGTTTTCACACATCCAGCCATGTTAAGACATCTTCATTTTTGGCAGGCGCAGGAAAACTCATTGTTCTTTGAACCCGAAGTGAAACGAGCGGAGACGCGGCACCTTGAGGGCTTTTCACATCATCAACTTGTCTATATCCGTGTAAAACCTCTTCTGGTCTTAGCTCGACTTGGGGCTTTGCATGATGTGTTTGGTCTAACACCCGTCCCCTGTCTCTCCTTGATAGGGGCCGGTCAGGGCGATGGAGCCGTGGCTTACCTGGGTGGATTGCCTTGGACGGCAGCCTAATCATCTGGCCCCCAGTCAGACGCCGGCTGGGCCAAAGCTACGACAGCACAACAGATGGGCCCTCAAAGGACCCACCGCATCTGCAATCCTACAGGAAGATGAAGAGGAGGATGGGTGTGGAGGGGGGGCAAAAGAGACAGGAACTAATTTCTCTCATCTTCCCATTTCACGCAAATGAGTGCAAGGGATGTGCATAACGAGCTGGCATCCAGCTTTGGCGAGGTGAGCGGAGATGTGAGTCATGAACACCACCGAGGCGTTCACCGAGGACCGAAACAAACATCGCTTCCTCTCACGCGGAAGCTCTCAATTTACCACAAGGAACTTTAAATGATTTAAGGGAATAGAGTGGACTTCAGCGTATTTATAAACCGCCTTGATGTTGTTTGCTCAGAGTGTCTGGAAATTACTCGTCCGTCAACAAAAGTAGCCTCTAAAAGAAAGAAAGAAAGAAAAAAAAAAAACAACTTCCATTCACAATCTGGATAAAAAGACATATCCACAGATTAAAAGGAAATAAGCGGAAACTCTGAGCAGTGGTCTTGCGGAGCTGACTTTGTGTTCCTGAAAGCTGCTGCTCAGACTATTAAGAAACCTTTTTTTTTTTTTTTTGTGAAACATAAAGACTTTACTTCCTAGGAAACACGTCAGTATGGTTTTTAAGCAGATTACCAGCTTTTCTGCAATACTTTGGAACTACTTTTATGCCATAATAAAGACAGAATAACCATAAGAATATTAACAATTATTCAAGGCTGCTGAAACGCTCTGTTGCAGATGACTCGACGCTGAATTTAAGCAGATTTTCTTTGACACTGATCAACATAAAAAAACCGACGATGCTGAAGTTAATAGAGCTGATGCAGAGAAGTATTTTGCACTATATCTTTGTCAGAAATTTACTTACTAATCACTTTGTAGACATCTGTTCTTGTTTTAAGGATCTTTTTCTGTTCAGTGACATTTCCAAAAGAGGGGGTGAATAACTCCTGTAACGCTTGTCCAAGAAGGCTGATTCTGATTTTGGATCACTTTCCTTGACGTAGCGAGATAGTGGCCGCGAAGGATTGTTTGGCCTTGACTCATTTAGCATTTGTGCTGTTTGAGAGGTGTTCCGGCCACTTTATGTTTGGGTTGTAATGTTGTAAAATTTAGAAGCAAGAAACATACACTTGCACGTGTATCCCTCATCCCGACTCCCAGCGTGTGTCTGTTGTCTGTATTTATCAGCCTGCTGCGCGCTGACGAAGCCAGACTCTGGTCGGCCAACCTCTGTCTCTCCCTGCTGACGGATGCAGCTGCCGGCTGTTGGGAGTTTCCCCAGGAAGCCGCGCGGCGGGGGATCGGGCCCGGGCTGAGCGATTAACGCCGCGGATGCACCCTGCCTCTCCGCCGCGTTGACCATCATTTTCGTCTCCTGGTGGGTTGATGCTGATGTGGGCCTGGTGAGAGGAAGCCTTCTTCCCTGAATGCCCGGCCCTGCTGCTAAAAGACGTCAGTCCGCTGCTAAATTACAGGCTTGCTTTGCTCGTGGGCTGCTGAGTTTTTGTCACAAGCACCAAGGGGAGACGATCATGTCCCGATCGCACGCCAGAAACCACACACACGCAACTGAAGAAACTGAGCTCTCGACTATTTTTCCCCTCCATGTTCAAATAATGAAGCTGAGCAATGATTTGCATAGATGAACTTTTTTTTTTTTTTTTTTTTTGCAAAGCATGCTTGTACATCTGCTCTGAATTAGTAATTATTTTCTTCCCATAATTTGGCAGGGGTTGCCCTAATGTGCTGCAAACTGGCTGTGAACTCCACAAGGCTACACAAACAGCCCAATAAAAATCAAGCTTCCAAATATTTTCATCAAAAACTGAACACACGCCTAAGCTCAGCTCTGGGACCCTCTAGACGCTCTGTTGTCTGCAGTGTCCATGTTTATTTTCATAGCGTGCAATTTCTTATTTATTATTTTCTGCAGCAGTTGTGACAGTGATGTTGTGAAGATAAAAATCCGAAGTGGAGTCAGGCCATAGGGGAGCATCCAGCAGCGTGAATGGTAATGATGATGGTTATGAGGACCTGGTATACAGTGATGGGAGAGAGCAGATGACTCACCCAGATGGTGGAGAAACTATAATCGCTCTGTCTCCGAGTCAAAGCTGCCATCTTGGTTCGCTCATTGCTTCCATTTCCTCCGCAACGCCTTCCTGGTGGAGCCATAGCGGCGTAATGCTCAGTGCAGGACCCCCCTCAGCGTTGTCCATGATTAGGCGTGTTAGCCTGGCAACAACGTGCCTGATTGCGATTACCTTCTGTGTTTTCTAATTTAGACTCAGCTTGTGGTGTTGCTAAGTCTGAGCGCGTGAAGAGGCAAAAACCCACTTTGAGGGGTTAGCGCTGAAAAACCTGACGAACCGCCAGAGCACTGAGTTTAATTTCTCTCCGATAACAGGCCACAAAATCAGTCATTAGCCTCCACGTGTGCACACCTCCAACACCTATTGTCTTTGTCTCATTTAATGCTTGTCACGTGTGAAATGAACTATCAGGCCACCAAGAGCACTTATGATAAAAAATGACGGGCAAAATCCTGAAATATGGCGCTTTATGGGATCCAGAGCCTACTTTTACAAGGTTAATGAACTCTCACTAACTTTAATAGTCTGTTTTCCGACTCATGCATCTTCATAAAGCGCCCTTCCCCAAAGTCTGCAGGCGAGGGGTGCCATTTCAAACAGCTGTGCCAGGCGTACTCCTGCAAAATGAAAGGAGCCTCGTGATGAATCACATCCAGCTTCTAGTGTTTTTTTTTTTGTTTTTTTTTCATTTTTCCATTGTTCACCTCACCTGGCAAACTGTCTGTGGATTACCTTCATTTCCCCTGACGCCTAGAGGTAAGCGAATGAAGAGGAAGTGCAAAGAGAACAAGGGACTTCTGTGACTTCCTAATCACCTGGACCAAAGGCGGGGGCGGGGGTGGGTGCAGGGGGAGGGTGTTGGGGTGGGTATCCCAAGAGTGGTATTAACAAGCAAGCAGAGCGAGCAGCCAAGGTGAGAGCTCCAGGCCCGCTCGCAGCTCTGCAGACAGACACTTCCTGTGAGTGTTTTCTGTCTGGGATTAATGAAACTGACTCACATCTTCTGCATACCGTTGAAAGATGGACGGTTTTATGAGCGAGGTCCCTTTATATCTCTCTGCAGTCATTTTCTGCCTCTTTGTGGTCGTTCTGAAACTCTTCACAGCCGCTTTACGTCTCTTTAGCCGCTTTGCTTCTCTTTGTGTGTCTTTGAGGTTGTCTTGTTTCTCTTTGTTGTCATTTAACTTAACTTGGTGGCTGTTTTGCATCCTTTGTGGTACTTTTGCATCTCCTTGAAGTCGTTTTGCAACTCTTTAGTTGTTTTCTGTCTTTGTGTAAACATTTTTGGTTGTTTTGTGTTGCTGTGTAATCATTTTATGCCTTTGTGTAGTTGTTTTGTGTCTCTTTGTTGCACTTTAATTGACTTTCATCACACAATGTTAACAGTCTCTTCAAACAGAGGAGCGGGTCCCGGGGCCGGAGCCTGGCGGGCCCGCTCAGTTATCCTTCCAGGTGTTAAACTGATGCCATAAACCTTTATGAGGAGCCGTATTCGCCCCTGTAAACGCAACACTGCACACAAGCACGTTAGTCGCACACACAAGCGTGAACATAAGGGAGGGATTTCAAAACAATACATCCCCGGAGAGGTGATGCAAAGATTAATCAGTTTATTTTGGGCTCTGCTGTAGAGCGACGTATATGGAAAGGGACTCCAGAGCTGGCAGGTACCTCTGCTTTTACTGCGGGTACCCTTTCTCGCCTGACACCCAACTAAGCAGTGACACCGGGTGACATTTAAAACACTTGTGACAGCGACAGCATTTCAAATGTTGCAACTCTGAGAGGAAAGAAGGGCTCTCGGCTGGGAGGGGTGGAGGGGAAACTCGTGGCTATGCGGCTGATCCATATTTTTGGAAGGTCGTATAAACAATATCTCAGGGGCTTCATGCATAAATGGAGCTGAAAGGAAACGAGACTATTTAAGGTGTCACTTTGTGTTAGGGGCGTTTTACGGCGGCGTGCAGAATTTGCTTTGAACCCAGTGGACCGTTGCCTCGCTCCCACCTACACACAGGTACGCCACCAACCGCGGTAACAATTACCTGTGTCAAAAATGACAAATTTAATTGCAGCCTTTTATTTACTATGTACTGCAACGGTGAAAGGAAGGGGGTGCAACGCACTCGGCATTTCCAAACTTTGTGAATATGAGCAGAATAGAAAAAATTTTCAACAGGGCTTATTTTAATGTCACATGCGGTTCATTTCTGCCCTTTAATTATACCTGGAATAACAAGTGAAAAGATCCCGGGATGTGAAATGTGACTACATGCATTGAAAAAAGTTGACAGACGCTGAACAGTGTAAAATAGAGAAAAGATTTCCTTTTTTTTTTTTTTTTTTTTTTCCGCTGCCAAGTTTAAAAAATCCCCCTCACATTCAGACACAGTCAAAGCATGTAGACTGAACTATGTCACCTTAACACATATACTTATTTATTTATTTTCCTAAAAATACTCTTCACTCCTCAGTGTCAGCATGTCTCATATACCTGTGTGTTTCTGGCAAAGCTGCCACATGAAATCTGGAAATATTTCCATGGCTTGTTTTTTTTTTTTTTGTTTGTTTTTTTCTTGCACATGCTGATGTCAAATTGTTCCGGTTTAACCGAGACGATGATGTGTCAGAATAAGTGATAGCCAGCTGCAGGAATGTGACTGCAAAACAACGTGGTGCATCTACTTTTGTGTGACTTTTGTGCACAAACTGACAGTTAAGACCAATTGACCCGGAACTGGTGACTGACTAATTCCACCGTAGGATCAATATTACATCTATGGCTCATTTTAAATCAAAGATTTGACATTTTGAATGTTTCTCCCTGCTGCAAAGTGAAACTTTTCATTCATCCATTCCAGAGTGCGAGACTCCATTTCACATCTGCTCAACGTGCCGTTCCTTTAAACATAAATCTGCAAAGAAACCGCAGCTATTAAATAAAGGCAGTGCAGTAGGTAGATGGGGTCGTCAAAGAAAGCGTCAGAAAGAAACCTCAACCTTGTAAAGTACTTGTAAATGTGTTAAGAACATTCTAGACTCGCTCCTATTAGCCTAGTTTTAAGGAAAGGAAGTATATTTCTCATAATATTTCTATCTTTCTCTGTGTGATGTGAAAGAGGCCAGATGCTTGGGATAGGCTGGCACGGTTGATTCCGGAGAGTCAGCAACATCTGTGTGGGGTGTGTTGGTGTTAGAGGTCCTGGATGTGGACTGAAATAACGTTGACTGGGTGGTCTCTAAGTTCAGCCAAAGCTGCACTTTGTGTATTTTAAAAGCTCTGTATCCTTGAGAGAAGACAGTTAAGCCCTTTCCTGCTCAGTCACTGCACAAACTGTAACTTTGGTAAATAGCTGCGATGGCCTGGATGTAGCTGCTGCCTTTCAATCCTTTTCTGTGCATCACGACAAAGGTACAAAAACATTAAACTAACCAAAAGGAAACCCAGTCAAGCCGGGATCACGATCAGATCCATGAATACGCACATAAGCTTTGTGTTTGTTTATTCACTTCCCATGTCAGTTGGGGGTGCGTGAAGATTAGAGCGTGAACCGTAACACGGGGAAACCACAAGCAGCGGTGACAAAAACTTAGAAGAACAAGAACGGAACAAAAGACGCAATGAGGCGGCTGAGGGAATGTGAGGATTTAGTGAATTCAACAGAGGTGTAAACAAAGACGATGAGCTAGAAAAGGAAACTGAGACAATTTAAATACGACAGCATACAGGCAGGAAGCATTCTGGGGCATTCGACTGGCTTCAACAAGTAAACTAGTCCAAATGAACGCATCAAGTCTCACGTCATATCAAGATAAAAAAGTCAGTCCCTCGGGTGCAAGTCTCAAACTGATTGAAACGAGCCCAAGACCAGTCTCAAGTCCATAGTGGCGAGTCTGTGTTGAGTTAAAACTGTGCTGAAGCAAATCTCGAGTCTCTGGTCATTGAGGGTTAGTCCTGGTATGGTCTCAAACAAGTCCAGATCAAGTATTTGGTCTTATCAGAGCTTTCCCTTCAATGTAGGTAAGGCTCAAGGCCTTGAGAGCAACTCAAGTTCGAGTCTAAGTTCAGTCAAGACAAGGCCAAAAGGTCTGAAGTCTTTTAGACTGAGTGAGACAGTTAAATCTCAATCGCGAGTCTCGAATGAATGAAATCGAGCTCCAAGTCAAGCAAAATAAGTCCAAGTAAGTTTTAAATCCTCAAGGCAAGTCCAGGTTGGGGGCACAAAATAATCAGGATAGGACTCAGGTCTCAGTGTTTTTCAAAGCAAAGCAAATCTTGCCTTCAAGGTCTCCGAGGGCCGAGCTGAGTCCCACGTACTGTCAAAAGAAAGTTGAAAACCAAGTCCGGCAGTTTCTTTACGTGTCCACACAAACCTACAAAACGTTTTTTTCCTTTGACATGCACAGGCAGCAGCTTTCATTTTTTTGGGCTTGGCATGGAGGTATCTTGGGTTAACTCGGCTGATCTGATCAACCATGGAGAAAGTTGAGCCTGACCTCATTGATCACGAGCCTGACAGCGTGTTGGTGAGGAATCATTCCTCCAGAACACCCACGCTCCTTTAAATCGTTCTCCCTCCTTGTTGCCCGGTGCAAGAATAACAATTGTGGGCGCACAAATGTGTGTAGAAACCTGAAGGTCACGCACACACTGAATATGATGAAGTGAGTCTCGCTGAGTCTCTCTCTAGGTCTCCTGCTTCTCAATTTCATCTCTCTCCCTACCAGCCTCTCTCTAGTTACCTCTTTTAACTCCTATTTTGCACTCTGTCTCTGTCTCTGCTTCAATGTTCTTTATTCTCACTCCCTTATTTGCAGTCTCTCTCTCTCTTTCTCTCTCTCCCCCTCGTCTTTATACGACTTCTGTCCATGGTTTCAGATGTCATTGAGAAACCTTGAGATGGATGAGGTCTTCAAAGAGAAGTAACCATCATCTGAGCACTACAGTAGAGTTAAAAATGGTATAAATCAGAGAATATGATCAGGAATGACAGCGCTTTTTGCCTCGGAAAGCCCATAAATGCAATAATGTTTGCAGGGAGAATGGCAGAAGTTGTCATAAAATCAAACATATGCTCAATATGGGCACGGCGTGTGTGTGTGAAATTGAATAACCTGCATCATGTGACAAAGCAGTCTTAAAAAACAAATTTGAATCTTTTTTGTTTTTTCCTCGCTTCATGGGATCCATTTAAATGCAATCAGTGGAAAGTAAAAAAAAAAAAAAAGAGGCATTTCTGCTCAGTTGAAATATGTTTCTCATTAAAGATGTCAGTGGGAGAAGCGGGGATGTTGACGCTTTAATCGCTTTGCTTTTATATACACCGTAATGGGACTTGAAACAGCTGTGTCTCTGAAGGGGGCGGGGGTCCGTTAGTGCGTCATGTGGTCAAGTATCGCTGAGATCCTCTGGAAATGTTCAAGCTGTGGTGAAGGGAGAAAAAAAAAAAGTGAATTATTTTAATTCAAGTGGGTGTAGGGGGATGGAGGGAAGGAGAATTTTTCCCTCTGAAGATTTAAAAATAAACGCCAGTCCTCACCCCCCCCCCCCCCCTTTTATCTTGTGAGACCACATGCGAGCCTGCAGTTCTTCCCTTTTTAAATTACAGCTGTAGGTTTGTGGCAGGTTACTAAATTCACAGGAGCAACTGAGAGAGCAGCAGGATAAGAGACTAAAAACCACCAAGAACTCCACCTACACACTGCAGCTCCGGTGGAGGTGCATAACCTGACTAATCCGGTCCACATTTTGGGGTTGAGCTACCGTAGTTGACTCCCCGCTCCAGGAATATATTATATACTGTATGACTTTTATTTCCTATAAACACTGTACGTTAATTTTAGACCCATATTAAGGCCTTAAGTCTCCTCATCTTCAGAATCAGCTCAACCTCAACTAATTCTATATGTGACTCAATAAAGACTGTTCACTGTAACAGGGGATAGTAGCTCATTGAAGGTTTCCTTTTTAACCCTAACCCTTGTTTTATAGATAAACTTCAACACAGAAAGTTCCACACATGTGTTTGTGTTGTGCTAGAGCTGATTTGAAGTTTCTCTCTTTATCTGATCTGAGTTCTGCTCATTCTTTGGAGCAGTAATGATGAAAAATCAGCTCCAAAGCCTCTAATGCTCTAAATATCTTATTGTCCATGTCTCTCTGTCTTTATTCTGTCACTACAATAAACTCAGAGCAACTTCTCCTCACTCTGAGATCAGAAAAATACAGGATTGATCCCATTGACTTTGGCTACAAGCAGCTGACAGCTAGGCCTCTGAAGGAGACGCTCTGATTGGCTGTGACATCACCCACTGGAGCCAATAGCAGTGTCCCATGTAGAGACGTGACTCTAGACGTCACTATCAAAGATGGAGGATGAGAATTGGTGGATAAACACACAGAAGTAAAGCAGCGATGATCATGTCAGAGGCTCAGACTGATCCAGATCTGACCTACTTGTGATCCTGACTCTGATTTTTTTTTTTTTCTCTAGTTTAATGAAAAAAAAAACAGCACGTCTCCAGCTCAAATCATCACAGAGCAATAACACTCCAAAGACAACATGATGTTTGGAAGCGTATACACTTCTGTGGACTTAATAAGGTTAACTGCTGGTTCTTGTCTTTCTAACTTTGAC
This sequence comes from Rachycentron canadum, assembly GCA_038496675.1. Classification (NCBI taxonomy): domain Eukaryota; kingdom Metazoa; phylum Chordata; class Actinopteri; order Carangiformes; family Rachycentridae; genus Rachycentron; species Rachycentron canadum. Next base: position 18,538,307 of record CM076667.1, on the reverse strand, counting down.
ACTTATTTGAACGTTCTCCCATTTTGCGTGTTTACTGCGATGATCAGTGTCTTCTCCCAGAAAGAAGAGAAATAACTTTTTGAACTCGTGGGGACATAAAATCAATAAACCGATGAGCATCTTTTATCAAATCTGAGTGTTTTTTTTTTCTTTTTTTGTACAAATGACTAACACTGCATGAAGTGCATAGTTACATACAATCTAGAATGATGTAACTTTTTATCTAAATCTTTTCTCAAACTTCCTCCCATTCCTCGTGGCGCCATAGCAGCTCTCCAAATCTGTGCCCTTGTTCAATAATACACACTAATTCTACGCAGTGTTATCCAGTCAATGGAGTCAGTGTTTTCGTGCCCTCTGGTCAAGTCCAGTGTCAGTTTGATTGGCATAACGTCTCATTTGTTCTTATAAAGGTGGTATCTCACTAATGCCTTGATGGCACTTCTTCAAATTTGACACATTCGTTCAGTTGGACTCAAGGACGAACTGATTAGATTTCGATGGTCAGAGGTCGAAGTCGTGGTGACCTCACGAAACATGTAAACATCTAAAGTTGAGATGGTACTAGTCGTAGTATTGAGTAAGTACACAATATTGTTTTCTGTTTAACAACTTTAAAGTAAAATTAGCTCATTAGCCACAATTTTCCTTTCTATGATTGTAGTTGTCTGCTCTTTTCTACCCAACAGAGGCCAAAATGGTGGCTTTGATTAATATACTTTTCAGTTTAGTTTCCTAATTTGGACATAATTTGAAGTTGAACTTTCAGTTTAAATTGTGATTTTAGCTGCTGCTGAACTCAACTCCACCATGGACTTGGACTGCCATAAGTATATAGAGGTAGACATCCAACAGTATGATAACCTCGGTCAGAGAGAGGAAAGGTGAGGCAGTGAGGGCGCCCGCTGTAGATGTCTTTCCCATAATGCACTTCTTGGGAACCTGCCAGAACTGCTAATTCGATACATGCGGACCGCTACTTTGCTGTATGTTTCTGATTAAAATAAAGCCAACTGAGCGGGAAACAGTGACGGAGACACTTTGCGCTGCAGGTTGGGTGAAAAGATTAACACCGTTCCTATTATTACCTGCATAAATATGAACGTGCATCAATAATTCATCCTAATGGCTCAATGTGTGCGATTAGATGTCAGCTTCTCATCCTTTCAAGGGTTTGCGTTTACGGCGTTTTTCTGCTGCTTCACATAGATTTGATTTGTACTGCAGCAGGTAGAAAGACAAATGTGTTTTTTTGTGTGTGAATGTGCGTGTTTGCAGTGCACACATGCCCCCTTGACCAGATCCCATTAGACTCTAGCTATTTATTTATGGCAGTAGAAAGATACCAATACCAGGATAAAACATCAAAACACCAAACAGGGCAGAGAAGTCTTGTGTTTATGTGTGTTGCTTATTTTTGTGTTGATTTCAAGCCTGGCGTATTGATCTCAACACCAATGACCAGCTTATGGAGCTTGTTTACACACTTGAAAAATTCTTGCTTGTCTTTCCAGCTTTTTCTTCTTTGTGTATTTATCTCGTGAGCTGTGTGCAGTCATATTGCTCCTTGGGAAGTCATGGGATTCCTCTGGAAGAAATAAGTAACGCTGCAGGGGAGGTGAGTGAGATCGACTGTGAAGGAGAAGCCTACTATGTTAAAAGTAGAACAGTAGAGACACTGTCTCGAATGCTTCCTTTTGATATCAGATTGGAGACCTTGTGACATGTTGGGCTGTTGTTATCTAAACTTTGCAACAACGGAGCCATTGATGGTTTGAAGCAAATAAAGACAAACTATGTGTTAAAAGAAGTGAAGACCATGCCTGATTGCTGATCATCAAAAGACAAACAGTAAAGGCAGTTTAACTGTTAAAAAAAAACAGGGAAAAATTGGATGGTGTAGGTGTCTGACTTCTTCTGCTAAAGCGGAATTTATTTATTTTTTCTTTCTACTTGATGGCAGAAGAAAAAAAAAAGAAAAATACCGACACGTAGCGATGATTATAGCTTAGACATACTTTTAACGCAGCTCTGCATTTTACAGAGAAAAGGTGCAAAGCTTCATCTTGAGCTTTTAGCTATGTAAGATAATTAAAATAAAACTGTGATTAATTGCGAACTTGAAATTTTGTTAACGATGCATAAAATGACCGTGTGCATGTGAAGGTGGTGTTGCTAAGTTTGATCCACATCTTCTTTTCAGTGAAAAAAATAGCGCTAAGCCACACAAAGTTAGCAGCTAGCTAGTGAAACCAGTGGCAGCCGAAGAGCCAGTTTTTTTTCTTTGGGAGTTGGAAAACAAAGTGAGTGAATTTGGACTTTGGAAAAATCTGTTTTCCAGAGACACAACTCCAAATGAGTATAAAAAACAATGCACTCAACAACACTCAACTCAGCAAACAGCTGCTAAATGCATCACATCACATCAACTTAAAGGCTGACGTCATTTGCTTCTCAAAATGTAAATAAAATATACATATTATTCACCTATTGTAGTTTTCAAATGAAACTAAATTGGTTTGTAATACATCCCTGGTAACTTTTACATTCACACCACGCAAGTTCGAATTAGCCTATGTTTTCATTTCATTCCATAAGAGTGGTTTTCCAACCTATGTCGACCAATATAGCAGGAAATAATTTACTCATCACAAACTTAAATTTGATTTTGACGATGAGGTCAATTCCAAATATGTTTCGTTTATTCAAATTGAACACTTGTTGTGTTGTAAATAAAGTTAGTCATTGTCTGCTTCACAGCCGTCTGAGCCAACACTCAATTAATGGAGGAGATTGCTCCTCTTTAGGTTCTTCCTCCCGCTGGTGTCTGCACTCTGTTGGAGATATGAGGCCTCATTTTCCTCTCCCCAGAGAAAACCATTTGCTGCCATTCATCCTTCAGCCAACTTCAATAGATCAAGATAATCCATAACAGTGAATATGAATCACTTACGAAGTCACATATGAAGTTTCTATTTGATCATTATTTCATTGTGCCCCAGTTGAAGTGTTTTCATATGACTGCACACATTACTTTACGCTCTGCTCTCTGTCAATCACCTGACACCCACGGGAAGAAACTGCAGTGTCTGCTGGGAAATTTTCCCTCAATTACAAGTCGCCTTACAAGCTTAACTGTCACATGTATAAGAGCATGTTCTTATTTGTGCTGTTTGTTGGCCAAGGCAGATGTTTTTTGCAAGATGCTTGTTACAAAAAAAGCTTCCAAACCAATTTAAATTCTAAAAATGTCTGATTTATTTGTGTTTACTTATTTTATTTAACCATTATTGAACCAAGGCAGTCTTTAGGAGAGTTAAGACCACTATGCTAAAGATGTTGTAGATAATAATAAATCAGTAATAATTTGATATGACACCAGTGAATAGATTTCATTGAGCTTAATGGAGTCATCTCTGCCTGTTTTGCATGTTAATTATTAAAACATAAGTGTTTGTTATGAGGTGGGTCAAACCACAAATGTTGATTTTTCCAATACAAAGTGGTCAAGACCCATCAATATCAATACAAATATACTTTTCATCTATAAAAGCAGATATTTCACGAACATGTAAGTGAGATAATTATGATTTATGAGGTGAAATCAACCGGCTACTTCTGAATATATTGCCAAATAATTCACCAAACATGAGGCATTTCTTTTTGCTAGTCTGTTTCTTAATCACATGTTTAAACACAAGACAGTTTCAGGTGGTAAATAGTAATATTTTATGATGTGAATTAATGTTATAATCCTTCTCAATTAGTCTCAATTACAAAATAACCTGATAAGGAGGATTTGGCAGTTCAAGTTAAGCCCCACAGCTTCATGTCTTCACATAAAAGTAAGGGGGGAAAAAAAGTCTCCAGCAACACTGACAAGATGTTTCATATGGCAGTAATTGCACCTTGGTTTTTCTTTCTGATGGTTTTGGAGGCCATGGGTTTCACAGATTGTGGGGGTGAACCATCCCATTTCAAACAGAGAGTGGAAAACTGGCAAAGCAGAAGCGCTGCACAAAGTTTGCCGTGCAATGCCAAGAGCAAGGGCTTGGCTGAGGCCTTGGAGGAGCGCTTGGATGAGGGCGGCTGCAGCTGGTGGGGTCTGAGGTCACGAACAGATGTCCTTCACAACCTCCGACGCCGGGCTGTTACTCTTTTGTCGGCGTTCTTATTTCAAACTGCCAAAATTTCCCTCAGACTCTCACATGAGCCCACGAGTAAAAAAAAAAAAAAATAATAATAATAATAACAACAACAAATGAATAAATCCATTTGGAAAAGGGAAATGCTTTCTGGGCTGACTTGATGGCTTCCCCACTCAAGCAACAAATGAACAGCTCATGTTTCGATGACATACAGTGGATGCATGCTCAGAAACAAAAAAAGCTGCATGGCTCACTGTACTTTTCCACTTCAGGGATTGACTCTATATCATCCATCTTTTTCCCTCTGTCCATAGACTCGAGCACGTCAGAGCAGTCAGCGTTGTTTGCTCGGGACGCGATATTTTACCTCTCAACAGTCTTGAAACTCTATTTCCAGTCCCTGCATCACTACAGAAAGAGAAGAAGTTTTAAACTCGTTTTATTTTATTACTTTATCTATTAGCAGTTCCCTGACATCGGGAGGTTGGTTTTTAAGCACATAAAAGCGCAACTTCAACCCCAGAATTTCAAATTAAAACAGACACTTTTCCTAACTTCCTCTAAACGTGAAGTTCTTCAAAGTCTTTTTTTTTTTTTTAATATTAATGACGTATTAAACGTGGTTGGAGAAAACCTGCTGGCGACAGTGCACAGCTCGAAGGCCACACATAACTCACTTCACACATCTGATACTGGACCCGTTCAAGTTGGTTCTTTGAAATCTGAAAACAGCCTTTGATGTCAGTGATCACAGAGTTTTTTTTTTTTTTTTTACTATTTTTATAGCTGTTTTACATCTTTTGCTTTAATGCGTTTGGTTTTATATCTGTGGCTTTAACGTAGCTATTCCTCGAAGCTTCTACAGGTTTCTCTCCTCTTTCTTTTATTTATTTAAATGTATATATAGACATCAAATCCAGAAACTGATCTGATGACTATTGATTTACCTGCTTTTAAATCAATACAAACAAAGAATGCAACTTTTCAATAGCTTTGACTTGTAAACTTGACACGATCTGACTTCTACCTGAAAATCATTGTTTAGTTTCCCCAGGCAACAAACAATCAAGTTTTTTTTTTTTTTTTTCTTCTTCTTCTTCTTTTGGTTCAGCTTTACTTTGAGTCAAAATAATCAGCCACCAATCAGCACGCAACAATGGCAGGAAAATGTCTGGAAGTGGTTGCAGTGGGAGAAAAAGGATTTGAAGGTTTGAGCTGCAACCAAAAATAATAAGCTTTGCCTTCAAAGTTTGTGTCATAATCGACAACAAAAGCTCCTCTCAGATGGATCCATCAGCGGTGCTGAGCTCAAAATATCCAGCTACACAGCTAAAGACAGTGATTTAGGTGTTCATACCCACTTCTTCTAGTTTAAGAGTGGGAACTATTACATTGAGAGCTTTTTAAAAACTTTCTTTTAAAAAAGTTTCACTTCAAATCGGTAACATTTCAGTTTGAGATCCATCAACCTCTGAACAAGACATCTGAGTCGGAGAAAATACTTCATAACAAGTAAAAGTTATGGATGCAAAATGCTAAAAGTACAGAAAATATTACCATTAAAATGTACTTAAAGTATCAAAAGGAAAAGTATTGAATGTGCACATTTGATTATTATTTCCCGTTAATTAATGCCCATAAATAATTATATAATATAATATTATATATATTTTTAAATAACAATAATATTAACAGTCTCTATTTCAACATTTCTGCATTTTTTAGGCATAAGTGTGTGGGTCTTAAGAGACGACAGACTAAAGGCTTCACTGCTCTCGAATTAAGGAAAATGTCACCGTAAAAAAAACTCACGTTTGATCCCATCAGCAGATTTTTTTCCCCCCAACTGTTTGAAGAAAATTGGATTTTTAAGATTCAAAATAGATGAAAAGATTAAAAATTCAAATGCTAGTCAAAAACATAGCTGTTAAATAGATGTAGTAGGGTAAAAGGAGCAACATTTCCCTCTAAGATGTAGTAGAGTAGAGACATAAGACGTATCAACGTGCCTGCAGAGTGGTGCAATGTAACGCAGTGTGTTTTAGACCCCACCCACATCGGCCCTACCTTTCTCCACCTGTTCACCACAGGCCCTCGGACTTCCCTGCCGCCTTCCTGTCATCTGTTTCGCATCAGCCTCAGTTTGTAGCTATAAGCTGGCTCTCTTCGCCAGCGCTGCTCCTCCTACAGCGTCGCAGAGTCTGCAGTGTTTCTGTGCACGATCTTGGATTTTGCCTCTTTGCCCATAATTGTGCCGCATCATCGCGACAATTTCATACTTTTAGAGTAAAATTTCACTTGGCAACGCATGAAAGCGTGGAGTTTGCATGTTCTTCCTGTGCCTGGATGAAGTGAGCGTGAACGGTTGTCTGTCTCTATATGTCAGCCCTGCGATGGACTGGCCACAGTCGGCCGGGGTTGTCTCCAGCCGCCTCGCAACCCTGCACGGATAATCGGTATAGATAATGGATGGATCTTGAACGTATAGCAAACAGGCCAACATGTCTAACGCGCTTTAATTATAACACGTTCATCTCCAGACAAACAAGCTGGGGGAGTTATCTGTAACTGCTCACCAGCGTCTCCGGTGTGTACAGGCATAAACCTGACCTCCAGGTTAGTGCTGCCAGCTGTAAGAAACCACAGAGCATCCCCTTCAAGCTATGCTAATGGCTACATCTCAGTGGGGTCAACACCAATGCTGAGCCTCTTATCAAACCCTCGACGCAAAAGTGAATTAGCAAACCCCCCCCCCCCAAAAAAAAAAAAAAAAATCCATAAAAACATGTTAACAGCTCTGCAAGCTGAATATCAGATTGAGCGAGACTGACAGTTCCCTGGAGACGAAAGCTTGGTCTGAGCTGTGGATGACGGGTTTTTACAAAGTGTTAAAAGCTCATCTCTGAAGACAGTGTGTGTGTTTTTATATCAAGAGTGGACACGGCCAGAAGCTTTCTCACTCAGCGCCGTCATGTGCTCACACTTTATTGATGTCCATAATTGTGCATTAGTTATTATAATTGTTCCTGAGTCCATATCCTGCCTGTATGTAACTCAGGCTGATTTATAGCACCTTGATAATGACCATTATGACCTACTCAGCTAAACTAATAACACACAAAAAAGCCTGCACTTCTGTTCCTCAAGCCCATAATCAAGCGGCGGGGCAAAATGCTGACCTCATGAAGTAACCCTTTTTCTTAATTGGTCTTTTCTGTGATGATGTTTTGATATTAATTACTTTTATGAGAGCTCCTGCCTCCTTGCATGGGCGCAGCTCTGCTGTGTTTTACAAGCGTCAGGCAACCCGAGCGGCGTTCTCGGCATAACTGTCAACCTGATTGATTACGGCTGCAAATGTCTAAAGGTTGAGCCTCTGACCTCTCGACATTTCACGACAGTTTCTTTTTGGTTAACTTTGACTCCAAACTTGACAAAAGGATAACAAAAGCGCCAAAAATCCCAAACATTAGAAGCGGGCAGAGAAAAATAAATGTCAGGGGGAGAGCGGGGCAAGAATAGGAGAGTTTTAAAGAATGTGAAATAAATGTAAACTGCTGTGTCGCACCGGATGAGGGCATCTGACGTCATGAACCATTACGCCACTAAACGTTCATTTTAAAGGCCCCATATTCTACACTTTCCCGGTGTTTTACCTGAAGGCTTGATATCCACAGGAAGATATATTCATGGTTTTAAGAACCAGAAATCATATCGGTGTAGTTTTACATCTCTTTTCTTAGGCTTCAGGTCAGTGAGCCAATCAGAAGAGAGAGGATCTGTGCCTGTCTTCTGATTGGCCGACTGTTTTCTCTGTGACACAATAATAATACTAATAGTAGTGAAACCAAATACTGCAAGATGGTACTGGATGGTGGGTCCAGGTGAGCTCGGCTTGTGGGCTCTGAGAACGATGACTGCTTTTTTGTGACGTCACAAAGTTACAGAAGTCCTGAGGCTGGTTTTAAGGCTCAGTTTCTGAATACAGGCTGTGAGCATTTCTCTGTGGACTGAGACCTGTATTAATATAGAACCTAGACCTGATTTTTAGTCAAAGACCAAATAGAGGTCTACCTTTAGACTGTATGGACTTTTTACATCTACCTTTAGACCGTATGGACCTTTAACATCTATCTTAGACCGTATGGACCTTTAACATCTACCTTTAGACTGTATGGACCTTTAACATCCACCTTTAGACCGTATGGACCTTTAACATCTACCTTTAGACCATATGGACCTTTAACATCCACCTTTAGACTGTATGGACCTTTAACATCTATCTTAGACCGTATGGACCTTTAACATCCACCTTTAGACTGTATGGACCTTTAACATCTATCTTAGACCGTATGGACCTTTAACATCCACCTTTAGACCGTATGGACCTTTAAGTATTTTCAGCTTCTGTGTACATGAGTGAGATAACTTTTCTGATTGTTTCTTTCTTCCAGTCCAGAAAGAAAATCAGATTTTAAGACTCAAAAACTGAAATTTCTAATCAATAGAAGATGAGAATTGTTGCCACAGGAAAAAAAAAAACCAAGCAAACCTTCAGCTCTGGGATCACATATCAATTCAAAACCACCAAACTTTGAATTAACCATGAGTCAAGATAAACTATTTAAATCCACCACCAACTCCGAGGCCTGGTAATATACGATCCCCCGGCTTCGATAAGACTATCTGTTATCTAACAAATTACAGCAAGTGTGAGACGTCGGCGCGTACGGGGCGTTGATTCTTGCCCCGGCCAGCCCACTCACCGTGAACCCAGCATTTTCACCAGTAAATGTCATGCTCCGGTCACGAAACAATGACTTTTCATGCTGCCTACGTAAATATACTGGTAGCGGTTGGTGCTGGATTTCTGATTTGCCTTGTGGCTGTGTTAACCTGCAGAGTTTACTCACACTGCCTTTGACTCTATTCCCCAACACCGAGGGGTCACTGACGTGCATATATATATATATATATATATATATATATATATATATATATATATAAACCAAGGAGCACAATAAACTAAGATTAATTTTACCAACTGATTAGTGGTGGAAAAAACATTTTTCTTTCATTAACTGGAGATTAAAGGAAAAGTATAAAGCTTTATATTTGTCACTAAGTTCCATTTTAATTGTTTAACTAATGCTGCTGTTTCCTGGGGCCACTGTTTACTGCCTTTTGCTGGTTTTGAGGCTCCGTAGACACACAAGTCATGAAAATTAAAGCAGTTGAAAAGCATATAATCTTGACATAGCGCCTTCTCAGTCTAAGGGATGGACTGGAGCTGGTCTTGAGGCAGTCAGCTGACAAACCCCTTTATATGTTTTGGGGACATGGAGAGAAAAGGGAGTGCTTTTGAAAATATTCTGCATTTCATGGTGTTGGGCGCCCTGGTGTGCTGGTCTTTCATGGAGACCGTGGCTTTCTATTGCCCAGAGGTTGAAGTGTATTACAAGAAGAAAGGCAGAAGTTTGAATGTGACTTGGCTCTGGCTTTTAACTAGAAAAGTAGAAAAAGAGAGGGAGAGAGAGAGAGAGATCCTGTTCCATTTCAATAAACTCATTTGTACCAAGACATTTTCCATTTGTACTTTCTGACCGGCCATTGATCTAATTAATTTATGTGGCCCAGCGTGAGGGGAAAAATTGCTGCTTTATCATGCAAGGTTGAGGCTATTCAAAAGACACCATTCCTTAATCCTGGCGGGTTTTAATTTCCTTTGTCAGATACAAGTTTTAGTAAATGAAAATACCTCGACTCATTGTCCTGAAATCCTTTAAAGATGACAACAGTGAAATATCTTTTTTTTTTTTTTGGTTGGTTTCTTCCCTAAAAATTTGTTTGCTATCGTCGAGAGCTTCCTCTCCTGTTTGATACGCAGCGTTAATGATTAATAAGCAGTTTTCTTTCATTTCACTCTTAAAAAGTCCTTTTACGTGATGCACAATGTGTCTTTTTTTTTTTTTTTATTAACCCAAAGAAGAATGAGAAAGAGTGAAAGAAAGAGTGACAGTCACAAGACAATCCATTTGTAAATACTGAACATGTGCCGGGAGAAGTAATTTAGTCTTTAGAAATTGGAGTCAGACAAATGATTGAGTTCCCACCAAAATCCCTGTTAGATGAAAGCCCCTTGTTCTTAGAACTAATGTATCAGTGCTGAGAAATCTCATGCAGGACAAAGTCTGTTGAAGCTCAACACTGGTCTCATTTTCTATTCTTTTTTTTTAAATTTTATTATTTTATTTTTTTTGTGTGCAGCCAAAACTAAACAGTTAATTTCCAAAGCGCTATATTTCTCTATTTCCAGATTCAATATGTCCAGGATCCAGGGAGCCAGCGTGAAGTTACTCATGTCGCAATTGATGTTGGAACCATTTTCATTTGTGTCATCACTGTTCAACCGGACTTCATGAGTTGATATCAACCTATTCATGCTTCATTTGATATTTGAGCTGTTGGAGAAATAGGAAAACAGAAGTCACGCTGAGACTAAATTTTATTATTCCAACAAATAAGATGTTGGAAAAAAAAAACAAACAAACATCAAATGCGTCATATACAAAAGCAGCTAGCTCAGTCTGGTCCAAATCAGCATTTACCTGTGGCCAGGTAAAGCTGGATCACCAACCAGGCAAACACTGGAAATGGCTCCAAAGAGCAAATCTTTAGCCAAAATAAGGCAAAATAAACCGATTCCATTTGTTGCATCCACTGCCGGCTGTTTACGCTTGTCATTCACCATCAAAAGTGAGGCGACATAGTCCTGTGTGGCAGCAGCTAATCGCACTGGCAACAAATCGATGCCGCTTGCCAAATTATTTAGCCGTGATTTGGCACATTGTGGTAAAAAAAAATAAAAAGGGGGGGGGGGTGCTGAGTACTTTAAATGATTCCAGTGGTTGGCAACCGTTTTTGAAAAGTCACGTTCGCGGCTCATGTCCAGATTCTCTCCCTCCCTAAACATTTCACAGAAGAAACGACCTGTTCAGAGCGATGTTGATTCTCAACGCAGTTTTTATTATTCATTCACCGCCACATGATGCAAGTTTAAAGCACTGTACGACCTTAACACACCTGAGAGTGGCTCATATTAAGGCGGATGGATAGCCTTTTTCAAAGGAGACAGAAAAGTGTTTCCACTTTGTTCAGAAATCAGATCATATGTGAGTGTTTTGACCTTGCTGGCTTCCTTTAAAATGGTTGCAAAAATCAGAATCACAAATTCAAGAGGTAGAAATGAGTCTGAGAAAGATGTTTTGTTTTTTTTTTCAAAATAAAAGCTGTGATTTAGATTCTGCAGGCGAATATGTATTATATATGTTTTTTTGTTTTTTTTTTCAAAAGTTCTTCTCCGATCTCCTCTTCCCTTCACTCAGAGCTGACAGGAATGTGATAGATACAAAGTTGTGTCGCCCCCAAAGGCTTGAAGTTCCTGTTTTCCTTTCACTCTGCTGTGCGGTTTTACCCACAGCCGGTGCTTTGGGAGCTGCACCAACAAGGGTTTGACCGTATGATAATCTCATTAATCAAGACTCAACCACGAGGAGGCTGCAGCTTTCAACAAGAAAGCTATTACAATAAGAAGTTGTTTTTTAATTAAAGCCGCCCTTAATCTGCGACACACAAACTCACGCACTTACAAACAGGAGTGGTGCTGCGAGCATGTTTTGACTCCATATATCACCCATGTGCCCGTGCATAAGCAAAGCAATTATAGCATCGAGAGCTGAAGAGAGACAGAATAGAGCGAAAAACAAGCACATGATGAGCGTGTCCCCTTGAATTGATGGGTTTGAAATGGCAAAGTATTTACGTTGAACGCAGCTCCCAGCACCGGAGGGCCTCGGGGCTCCGCCGCCCCATCTCCCTGCCTCCGTGCGCCGCTCATCATCCCATTCAAATGAAATGTAAATCCCTGCTCTCCCTGGTTCCTACCGTGTCAATACCTCTTTGACTCCCGCTCAGCCCCCCCACCCCCATCTATTCAGCATCTCTCCTCCCCTCCCAGACTCCCTTGCTCTTTATTCTGGCGCTCTGTCTCTCTCGCTCAGCCTCCTTATTCTTCCTCCATCAGCTCTGGCTCTTTCCAGCTACCTGCTGCTGTTTCTCCCATCTCTCCTATTTTTATGGCTGATGGATACAGGCTGCAGCCAACTAAGCAGGAGAGTTTTATCCCACCATGCTCAACAAATCAGTCTGGTTTCATAAACACATTGGTTACACTTCTTTTTTTTTTTTTTTATTCTTTTTTTTTTTCCTTTGCCAGTGACTGTGGGCGAGATCTCATTAACTCCAACCAAATTTAATTGCAATTACTAGGAGTGCTCTTGGGGGCAGTATATGTTTTTGTGTGCATGTGAAATGAGTGTGTGCGACTGCATTTTAGTGTTTCACCAGTACATCAAGGAAACACAGCACTATAACTAATTAACAATATGATAAACATGTTTTGTTTTTTTTTTTATTTCCACGTCTAAAGTGTATCTCTGTTTATTATCGACAAGCTGAAATCAATGTCAACTGTCTGCACACAATCTCAAGAAACCAATTACGCTTCTATCTCACCATTACATCTGTTGATTTCTTATTTATACATACACATTAAGTTGACTGGCAGCCAGTACGGGTTTGAGGAGCTATTCTTAAATACAGCAGGCTGTATTGTTAAAGGATTTAATCATGATTCTGTGGAAGCTTTTTTTTTTTTTGGAAGGTTATTTCAGGAGATTAGTGGATGGTTTTATCCCGACTGGGTTATGATGAGTAGGCAAGTTGCAGTTTGGCATCTTACTCAAGGACATTTTGACAGAAACTAATGAGCACATGGTGTCGAACCTGCCCAATCGGTGAAGCCATAACCTTTGGGCCACCTTGAATTTGTAGTCACGAGAGAAGCAAACAAGATTTCGAAAAACATTTTTTATTTTTTTTCTTCTCTCTCTCGCTCGCTCTCTTTAGAGATTTGCAACCAGCAACAAATGTTGTTGGTGTGAGGAAACGCGAATAAGGACCTTGACACAGAGCAGATTTGGTAAATTGTTATTTTAGCATAAAACACTTGACACTTCATAATCTGAATGATTCATTTTTTCTACACATACCTTTTCTCAGAGTTAGCTTTTTGAAATTACGCATGAAACCTCAATTGTGTTTCGAATTTTTCAGACACACTGAAGGATTAAGTGTTGAGAACACTCTCCTGCTTCTTAAGTTGCATAAACAATTTTAAAAGCCATTGGATTAAAATGTCACGAAACTGAGAGCAGCTGTTTTTTTTTTTTCCGTTAGCGCCTGCGAACGTTGGCATTTTGGGAAAAACATCATTTTCAGTGACGGTGGGCAGCTGGTGGATGGATGAGATTTCTATAACAACCCCTTCAACCTTGGGATGGTTCATTTTTTTTTTTTTTTTTTTTTTTTTGGAAATTCAGTTTTGGCGCCATATGGTGACAGATGGACTTTATTTGAATTGAAAACGGCGCTGTGCATGTTTTACATTGAAAATTACCTTGTAGAAGAAGTTATCTGCAAGCCAGCAGTTACACATCCCCAAACCCAGCATGGTTACTGTTTAAGCTTCATGCATATTTGAAGCCGAAGCAGGAAACGTCCACAACAAGCTGGCATTTCCTTATTTGCTCTCCCTTTGGCTTTTGGGTGGGTTTTTCATTTGGCAGCTAGTTCCCAACTTGCTCAGTGCAAGAGGCAAAAAAAAAAAAAAAAACTCTTTAGAGCTGGGTTATAATTGTGGGTTTGAGGCTAAATAGGTGCAATTCCTTTTATTACCCACACAGAGAAAAACACTATCAGGGGAGGCTAACCCAGCAGATATTTGGGGCTGATAAGTGGCCCCCCAATGGCCCCTCATTTTGGCAAATTTTGCAATGACAACTATAAACTCCCTTAAACCTCCAAATAGAGCACTGCTGCTGCCCAAAACCCAAGGGTACGCCTGATAAATTCTACTGTCTAACATGGTGTGTGCTTGAAGGTTTTAAGGGACAGCTAGTCTGCCCATTGAGAGTGGAGGAGGCCCTTCAATAGACCTCCTGGCCTGGGGCCCCGACAGAGTCTAGGATCGCCTCTGCCCACACAGTCTATGAGCCACTGCCACTAGTTAGCTGTGAATGTAGGCCTATGCAGATGTGGATGTTTCCTGGGGGGTACCCTGCAACCAAAATGGAAAATAGGAATATTTAGTATGATTTAAATCAATTCTTCTGCAACTACAAGTGTTTTTGTTTTTTTTTTTGTCACAATTTAAATCTTAAATATTAACATCTTAAATTATAAAAAAAAAAAAATCTAGCCAAGGAAAAATAAGATATAGCAGCAGAATACAGTTTTGTCTTAAGAACCTTGTTGACATCTTATTCATCTGCAACTTGTTCTGCAGTAGTGTTTTGAATACTGCACAGATTTTCCACATCAGACAGAGGAAGCTCCCTTAAAAGTCATCATTATACGTGCAGGGAATCTTCCCCTGCTTCCTTTGACCAGATGTCATCATCCAAATCCCCTGCCAGCCTTCAGTGGCATTTCCTGTTGAAAGAAAGGAAAAGAGTAACCTCTATCAAGTCGAGTCAATTATATAGTGCCAAATCAAAACAGAAGTTATCTCATGGCACTTTTCACATGGAGCAGGTCTAGACCGTACTCTTTACAATATTCTATCCCATCTTACATTGTTGCTCTCGGCAGATTGCGGGGGTTCAGCCGAAGACTTACTTAGGGATGTGGACAGCTGAGCTCATTCCGCTGGGCGATGAGTTTCAGATACCAGGGTGAGATTGTGGAATAGGACCAGAGTAATCCCAGGTCACCTTCACACACACAGCATCAATCCCTATAGGCACCAGCTACCCTCCATCTCTTCTTCTACTTCCTCCCCTCACTCATTCCTTGTCTGTCCATCTATCTGTCTTAGTGTTTTGCTTTTTTTTTTTTTTTTTTTCCTCCTCTCAAATCCCCTATTTTCCTCTAACCGCTCCAAACACCCACTAGCTTGGCTTAACTGGGAAACAATTTGTGTCTCTGTAATAGGGCAAGATTTGTATAGTCAGAAATATACAAATACCCAGTTTTATAAGTTGAAATCACAAAGTACAGCTGTGTTAATGAGGAAAAACCATAGATTGCAGAGACCACACAGACTGTACTGCACAGCAGAAAGAGGCAATTGAACAAAAATAGTGATACAAATATCTATTCTTCAGTTATCTTGTCCATTTGAACAAATCTACTAGTTTAATCTTTAATCTAACACATTTAAACATGCAATTGTAAAAATGGGTCATTCATAAATCACATTCCACCGGAGGCGACTAGCTAGAGGTTAATGACTCTATGCTAAGATGAGTTAGTTACCTTTAGATAAATTTGGTGGAAATCACTGCTACTTTGTCGAGTATTGCTTGCAGGCTAACGTTTTAGCCTTATGTATGTGGTATGACAAAGTTTTCTGCTGAGGTGTTGCCAAAATTCACTTTTCAATTGCAGGTAACAGGAAACTTTGCGTAAATTAGCTTAAGCAAAGGCTGTCTCACCAGATAGCCTTAGCAAGAGTGCATCTGGAGAGCAGCCATTTTGTCCATTGAAACCAATGAGCTAGTTTTAATACTGTAATAATAATTTGTTTAATTAAAACACTTAAATATGCGCTTTATATGACATTAGCTACTGCAACTTGAAGCTAGGCTAGCATATCTCGCTTTACCTTTTTCATGTAATATGATTACATTTGGCTATACAGCCTTATTCATGTGATATAACGAAGTCTTTACCGAGGTGTTGGAGCTTCATAATTAATTTGTCAGGAAACAGGAAAATGGCGGTAAATTTGGTTTAGTTGGGAGTTTTTTGATTATTTTCAAATTTTATGTTATTTTTTGCCCAAAAACTGAGAAACTTCCACGTCATAGAATATTTGTATGCTACAAAAGATATCAAAAAGTCATGTGTATGCACGTTTAGACTCTTAACAGCAGCGAGCAGGATAGATCTACTTTTAGATCTTTGTTTGGTCTGTCATCATTCTGGATTGAGTCAACATCACAGACCAAGCAGACGTTCATATTAGGCGTATTTAAATTTCACCCTCTTCAGTTACCAAACGTTTGATTTGATGAGGAGTGAGTGAGTTCTTCACAGCGAGCGAGTAGAGCGGCGACCCTAATGTAAGACAGGTTACACGTGTGAACTCATGGTTCACCAGGCAGACACAAAGCACATCCATGGCGTGCTGCATGGAGGATAATGAATACTATATTACCCAGTGGGGTTGACGACCCACCCGCCCCTGCACAGGAAATGTACTGAATCAAAACAAGCTTTGTGAGCCTACATGAATCAACACGGCCCATTTAAAAGATGGTAGCGCAATAGAAAGTTGCAGAAAATATTTAATTTAGAGACAAGCTGATTTCACAAGCGAACGCTACATGTTTATGTCTATGTCTGTTTGGTTTTTTTTCGAATAAATTGCTCAGAATGTATTCTCCTGCTTAATTTACACCAGGATAAGAAGGTTGCGACTTAAGCATATTCTCATTTTCTCTCTGTGAAGCCTATTTAGCACTTTATTAGTTCAAACTCATTGGCAATTTTCTCTCTGAATATCTACTGTTGACCAGTCCAAACAGTGAGGTGGAAGAAAGAAAGCATGCTGCTCTGCCCTCTGGTGTTCACTTGTGGCGAGTATATTCATAATGCTCCACTCAGTCACTGTCAGCCACTTGTTTTCTTGTGGAGGCAGCATCTCGTGATGGGCGCAGACTTGTCATTTCCTTAGTTTGCTTTACTTGCAGATGATCCTTGATTGATGCTTGTGCGTATTGTCGGGGCATCACCATGAAAAATAGATGTTGACAAGACAGTGGGGAGGGAAAGGCGATTCATTTCTCATGTCTACATGAGGCATAAATCCTATATGAGGCCGCTTCTCCTGTGGAAAAGGTGCATGGGCAGATTTTTAGCAACAAGGTCGAACTGTGATGAAAATGTGACGCACCACTTCAAAAAGCGTTTTAACCGTGCTGACCCTAAAAAATGAATGAAGGCAGACTTAGGACCATCTGATCACGGATTCACAGCCAGCTGGTGGAATCCTGTATCTGTGAGCTTCTGATATTGCAGAAGAAGATCACAGATGCATCCTTTGATCTCGGCAGAGGCTCATCTGCCTCATGTAGATACTGTAGATTCATACAATAGACAGATATGCTGCAGGCTGACTGGCAGCGAGGGAGTAGATGTAGGGACAGCAATCAAACTCGCATCAGAGCTTATGTGACGTTGTCACACGTGAAAAGCTCTCTCACCTGTGATGAACTCACTTTTCTTTAAGTGCTGTCTCAGGGCATGGCAAAGAGCTGACTGCTTGTTGCAAGTTGCAGGAAAGAATAGATGAAGATACACTGAGGTGAATAGACTGAAGTCCATTCTGCTCAATGTCACAGTATCAAGTGATGCCATTGAAGTTGCCTTGTGTTCTTTCATCTCTTATTTTAGCTAAGACACATTGTGGTCTGTGCAGTTTATGAACCTTTGTCCTTATTTCTGTGTATTTTATGTCTCTACCTTAGTCTGTTGCTCCGCACTCACTTTGCACCATTGAGGGGGAAAAAAAAAAAATCAAAAGATGAATTGGATCCTTCGGTCACTGAAATGGGAACTTCAATGCACCAAAAGTATGTGGACAATCCTGCCGAAAGTGGTCTTTTCCATTGCCAGGACCCCGTAGCTCAATAAGTCACAGGAAAGATCTTAATGCTACAGCATCCAATGAGCTTTAGACAACTCACTGTGCACAAAAGCCAGCCGTGCCGTATGTAATGCTTTACTATATCATGTCAAACCAAGTGAGGCTGAGGCTACGACCTGTGAGCAACTGTCAGCTGCAGGTTGAAAATACACGAGCACGTGGGATTTCTAGGTCCGCGGTGTTTAGAAATGACTGGTGTCAGAGCAGCAGCGGAAAGATTTGTCACTGCGAATGGAAGTCAAAGAAATGCTGATACTGCCGAGCCCTTAACACATTCTGGAGGAACTGAAGCTGAATCAATGAAATTAAACTCGATGAACTAAAATCAGACTGTGAGGTGAAGACTACAGCTTTACATGGTGGGCGGGGGGTGGTGGGGGGGACTTGCTATCCCATAGATGAATACCTCATCTGCAGGAAAATCTGCCAAACGCAGCACAATGTGCCAATGGTGCTAACTTTTCATGCAACGACAGTGAATTACTAAAGAGATCAGGTCTGAGCAGGTTTTCACTTGCGTATAAAGTGAAATCAGGTTGTATTTTATTTTCACATGAGCGGAATTAAAATGTCACATATGCAATGTTTCAGTTCAGAAAATGCTCCATTATATCATGTCTGCGTGTGTTTGAGCCATGAAAACCTGAGCTAATTTCACTTCAACAGAATGAAAGAAATGAATTATTCAATCTATTTATCTGCAAATTTGCAAATAAATGTCAAACGGCTGATTCTTTTTTTTTTTTTTTTGAGCGATGTTGGTATAAGGTCATTTATGTCATCTTGTATGTGATATGTAACCTGGTTTAAAAAAGTTTGGGAACTGACACACAAATAATTAAAGCAGCAGAAGAACTTTTCTTCAACCTGCACAAACACGTAGGGTGTTTTTTTTTTTTTTCAACCCTCATAAGAGTGTCTCCTGAAGTAGCACCCCTGCGGCGCCAAGCACACAGGACCTTGGTTGCAATAAGAAACACGAGGACTGTACTGAGAGCTGTGGACCTGTCACCGTGGTTACTATATAACTATCCCTCAACATTAGACAGTCCTTGTGGTCATGGTCACACTAATAACAACAAAGAGTCATGGCCAATAGAAACAACATAGGCTGTTACCTAGACATGGGAATCAAACACACGCAGTCTACGAAGATGCGATGATTCTTAGCCGCTGTAAACCACCAAGGCCGAACTGAACTGAGACTGGTCTGTGGAGGACTTTAGCTTAGCGTCATCAGCTGCTCCCGCCCTTAGCGTTGCTTGCCCGTTGTCTAGCATCCTTCACAGTGTGTAACTGAGTTTCTGAGTTTTAAGGCCCTTGTTTTCAACAGCTGTACCGTTAGCTGAAATCCATTACTTGAATTTGAAAACGTAAACGTTTTTTTTTTTTAAATCTTGGGATAGGTGTGGCTGCTCCTTTGTTTCCCAGGAAAAGGAGGACACATATTTAGGAGCCTTCGAACTGACTGTGACGGACGCGACCCCCTGAATCGGGGCCCAGATTTAACTACTACGACCACTAGATGTCGCCTAGCAAAAAAAAACAGGGTCCAGCTTTATCCTGCTTAGTAATAAGAGAGAAAATCCTGATCTGTTGCAGCAGAAGGAATAAATATAGACAAATGTTTATTATTTAGTCAAGAAAATTGTGGTGAGAAAGAAATAACTTGTTGGTAGTCGTCTTACAACTGAAGACTTGACCTTTCAAGACATAATCTTGTGTTCATTTATATTTCTTGGATTTTTTTCAACTTCTAAAGTAATTTTTTAAGCCAAATGAGAAGTTTCTTTCGTTCTTCTGCTTTTTGACTGGTTCCTGGTGTGACTTTCCTCTTCCTCCTCCTCCTCCTCCACATTTAACTTTGTGGGTCAGGTTGGCCTGTGAGCTCAAAGGCTTGTCTTTCTCAAGCATTACCGGGTGTTTGGTGTAACAGCCTCGGATGCTGCTGGATGTGGACATGTTGGAGCTCGTACCCTGAAGTCGGCTGTCTTTCAAAACTGCCACATGCTCTCTCTCTCTCTCTCTCTCTCTCTCTCGCTCTCGCTGGTTGTCAGCTCTTCTGTTTACCTGATGAATCCAACACAATCCAGACATTTTCAAAGCCAAAGTGGAGGTTTGGATGACCATGTCTGGCTCAAAAGTCGTATTTCCTGCATTCTGGTGAGTCTTGATTACGGTAATCGAGCCGTCTTTTCAGCGTCTTTGCATCATCTCCATTTTTTCCACATGCAGTGCTATGAAAATGTCCACTTTCACAACAGCTCTCATAAGTCTGTGTTTGCTTTCAAGCGTTATTTACCTCCAAGTCAGAGCTCTCATGTCGACCCGCGCCCTTCATTCAAGATGAGTAAACACGGCTGAATTCTCAAACACATCATCTATGACCACTTGAGTCTTAATTGTGGGAATCCACCTCCCACCTCACAGGACATGAAAATGTCTTGCTAAAGGACAGTTAAAATGCAGACTGGGGGAGCCAGGAATCGAACCATCTACCTTCTGGTTTGCTGGCGACCCACTCCTCACCTCAAAATGTTCACAGGCTTCTAATAATTTTCGACTTTTCCCTATTTGTGCAAACCACCAGGTTAATTTATAGATTAATTAAGTCATAACATCGTTGTGCTCCTTTTCTGAATATTAGAAAAGTCTCAAGAGTCAAATAAAATTTTTTTTAAAAAATCACTATGAAAAGCAAAAGTTCTAATTTAAGGAAAAAGGAAAAAAGTTTTCCAACTATAATTTAATGAAACCTCATTAAATTTGTTTAATGACAGCATTCACTCCACCCAACAGGACTCGTGAATAGATTATTGACTGTCTATGAACGTGGACGTTATTCTATCATGGGGCGATTCTGCTAGTCGTAAAAAGTCAGATTGTATTGAAGTTTATGGGAAAATGTCCCTACTTCTCTCTTGATTTATTAGCTCAGTAAATGTTTTCCTAATGAGTTTATGGTCTCAGTCTCTAGTTTCAAGTCTTCAATACAACATGATGTTCATTTTTTTGAATGATGGTCCATTTAGAGGAAAATAGACCAGAAAGCAGGGGCCGAATTAGGGGGCGTGGCTACCGTGCGATCGACAGACTGCACCAGAGACAGTGACCGGCCTGCCTGATGATAGAGGAGGTCAGAGCCAGCCCTGACTCACAAACCAGTGGCTGAGGACACAGCGGGTTGCCACTTGGAGGGAAATGAAGCCCTCAGACAGACTGAGCTGGTGCTGACTTGTGAAACTCCAGCAGCCTCATATGGAGACGCAGTTGCTGGAGAATAAAGGGAGTTTTATGCAAATTTAAGTTCCGTTCTACTAAATTATTTTGGTTAGACACAGACCCCTGCTTCATGGTGACTTTGTGCCAAATTACAGAAGTTGTAGTGGAGTTAAATTAAAATAAAAAAAAAAAAAAAAAAAAAACAACTCAACTCACAACAAAACTTTACCCGACTATATAAAAAGAAGAGGCAGACACCTATTTATACAAGTATGTATTATTTTATTGTATGATAATATTGGGTTTCATCTCAGTTGAACAGCTAATGGTGCAAATGTTAACACCAAGGGCCTTAAAACCTCAAGTTTGTTGTTGAGTGTTGTCAAGGTTGCTAGGCAACAGTAGCCACAATTTACAAAGCATCACTAAAGGGTAGGTACAGAATCAGAAAATCATCTTTTTTTACCTGGTCTATGACGGGACCACGTCCCCCGAAGGGGCCCCTGAATGGGGACACAAACTTTTCCATCTCTGCTTTTTGTCTTTTGAACAGGCTTAAGCGAAAAAAGGAAAGTTTTCAGACAAAGAACTGTCTCCATTCTTTGCATTTGACTTTTCAGTCTAACATTAGCATCATGCGGGCTCACAACAGGCCCCGCAGTCATCAACGCCCCACTCATCACTCGCACTTAAGAGGTGCTCTTCAACACCATACTGCACCGTGATATGTCTGCACACACGTACACATGTAGTTCACAGTAAATTCTCACCTTGTTGATGGGTCCAAAAATAGAACCAGCCAACAGCAAGCCCGTCTGGCATCCACACCGTTGAATGCTTTAGCAGGAAAATCAGCACCACTAGTTAAGTTAATTAATTTAAATGATTTCAAAACACACATTGCCACCAAACAGGTGCTCATGCATTTAAATCCCTTCATGAACTGTGTATTTAAAGCATCATTTTGTGCAATTTCACAAAAGTTGCCTACAGATATGGTGGAAAGATTTTCTTTATTATGCACAAACTAAGCTAATGGAGACATATACACATCTAATCTGCCCGGCCAGACTGAAAGGACCTGCCCAAACCCTTTTCTAGGCCCTTTATTTCACTGCTGCTCTCTCTCTGTTTGTGTGGCAAAAACACAGTGATTATCCACTTGTGCTACCGTAGCTTGCCCTCATATAACCTCTGCTTTGGTTGGACCTTGTGTGTTGTGTTGTGAGCCTGGACATCTGTTGTTGTAAGGTGCAATTTGTTTGTATTTTCACAAGAGAAGCTTCACATACCCGATACTGATTCCCAAGGAGGGAAAACCTCCCTTTGGCCAGCGTTGGATTTAAAATGTGAGCATCCTCAGTGTGGAGTGGGGAGCTGTTCTGAGTGACTGCCTGATTACACAACGCTGCTAATCAGTGTTGAAACATCTGTTAACACAGGGACGTGTTGGATGCACAAACTGCTCACAACAGACCAGTCAAACAAAGGCTGAGTTCCAATTCATTAAGCATGCTGCTACTCACAGAGGGAAAATAAGTGATATTTTCAGATTCAATAACTCAGTGTAATCAGACTATCCTGACAGAAAGATGAGAGGATTTCATGCACTCAAGGTTAACTTGACATAACAAAGATCAACTTTCCATTTTGCATCAAATATTAGTTGTGGATCACTGACAAAATCCATAGAAACCAGGTCCAGATAGAGTCTTTATTGTTGCCACAGTCACATAAACACACAAATATGACATGCGCTCATTCGTACAGGGTGCAGCCACATTGATCCACACAAGGTCATGCCCTTTAAACCTGTGCTTTTCTGCAGCTGCAGTGAACGCGTGACATTGCAGTGAGGCTGCAGTGAGGCCATTTCTCAAGTGAACCAGCAGATGTTGCTCTCAGACAAGATTTTACCTTCATGGCCCCAACAGCTGCTCTGCTCTCTTCAAAGTCTCCTGCACACTGAAGCGTCGTCGTCAATATGTCATGGCAGAGATTAAAAATTAAGGGGGGAGACATTTGATAAATTGACTTTCTTTTTTTTTTTTACTTCTTCATACTCTTACCTCTTCAGCATTTGCTTGACCCGACGGCTATAACGAGAACTGACTCATTCGATGTTATTTTGTCTGCTTATTACTTCATTTATCAGTGAAACAATCATCACTTTATTGTACGTGATAAATGTCAGCACAAGCTATTTCCCCTCCATTATTCAAATATGTCATTTGACTACTGTCTATCTTGAAATTGAAATCTTCACTCTACAAAAATTGACCGTGCTGCATTTCCACCTTCAAGCCCATATTTAATTTCCAAGCTTGAAAATACTTGTAGCCTTTTTTTAAGAAACTCTCTAAAATGTCTCAATTTTGCCCCTTCAATAGATAATGTGCCGCCAAGAGCATCCGTCACTTTTATCCTGATACTGTGACATGAATTTCTCATGTCAGGTTTCCATGACAACTCGGCTTAAAGGGTTGATGGAGCCCCTGTCTCTTGTTACCGATTGACTAAAGCCAACTTAGAAAATGCATGGATTCAAAACTTTATGTTGAATGTCTTGAGGACTTTGACTGAGCTGAACGATGCCTGTATGAAACCTTGTTTTCCCGTTGTTCTCTGCTAAGGAAAATCTCTCCTCCTGATGTAATCAGTTTGTTGTTAGGTCGTGGCAGGAGTCCAACGATTGTTGATCACATCCTGCTTCACTTCCTCTCACCACCATACATTGCCGCAGACAGCAACATCGCACAAATGACCACCTGCAGAGCAACAAGGTGGAGTCTTTGTTTCAAGTTGCCCTTATAGCTTGAACTTAAATAATTAAAACTACAAGAAAAGTGTGAAAAAATTTTGATAACTTAAAATGTTTCGTTCTTTGCTTTGCTTTGATTTCCAACCTTTTGATATTCATTTAAAGATCACACAGCATTCAGGTAAGAAAGTGGACCTTGTCAAGAGCTGAGTTAGAGTTTCTTTCTTGTTTTTTTTTTTTTTTAAATACCAGTTTGAAGTGAAAAGAAAATAGCTTAGAGAATGTGATGTGCCAATAAAGGAGAGAACTGTAGACAGCCTTAAAATGTTAGAGAAGTCAGATGTACATCCATTACAGCTTAACAACTACACTCAGACTGGTGTATGAAGACACGTGTTAAAGGTCCACACGGTCTGAAGGTGGATGTTAAAGGTCCACACGGTCTGAAGGTGGATGTTAAAGGTCCATACGGTCTGAAGGTGGATGTTAAAGGTCCATACGGTCTAAAGGTGGATGTTAAAGGTCCATACGGTCTAAAGCTAGATGTTAAAGGTCCATACGGTCTAAAGGTGGATGTTAAAGGTCCATACAGTCTAAAGGTGGATGTTAAAGGTCCATACAGTCTAAAGGTAGATGTTAAAGGTCCATACAGTCTAAAGGTAGATGTTAAAGGTCCATACAGTCTAAAGGTAGACCTCCATGTGATCTTCGATTATAAAGCAGGTCTTGGTTCTATATTAATACAGTGAAAGTATCAAAGGTCTCAGTCACAGAGAAATGCTCACAGCCTGTATTAAGAAACTGCGCTTTAAAACCAGCGGGACTTTGTGATGTCACAGCTCTCAGCCAACCCCCCCCCTTGTTTTATATAAATATAATATATACATAAACATAAATATATTTTTTGTGAATATCAACTCTTGAAATAAAACACAAGTAAAGCGTAAAGTATGAGGCCAAAACAATCTATCAGCAAAACTTAATACTGAAATCAATTCATTTTTTACTTTTAAAAGTTTTTATGCAGAGATGGACTTTAGTGAACTTTTACATCCAAATCTTCGCCACTGGCCATTTGCAAATCATCACAACAGTGCTGACATTTTGGGGAACGGAGCATTTATTGTTAAAACTGTGGGAGTAGAAACTGCACCATCTACCCTGAATTAGATTAACTTCTCCTCATCGAATCACCTTATTGGTTTGGGTTATTCACCAGAGTCCATTGATTTTATGGCTGTTTTAACGAACCACAATGCTTCAGAGAAGGCATCAGAGTTTGCTGTAATGAAACCAGACCAGCAACGTGTAGATTGTGATACTTTAAGCTGGTCTGGATAAAAGCTTCCCCAAATATTGTTACAGTTAATCAAAATCTGAATGTCAAGTGAATAAAGAAACTATCACCGACACCGTTTTCCTCCACACATTGACATTTAGAGGCGTTATGACTGCTTTTAAGCGCTGCTCTTTCTATCAAAAAAAGTGTTTGTGAGTTTTGCTATTTGCATTTAAATGAATGAATTTTCCTCTGGTTGCTGGAACGTCTTATTTTAAAGTTATTAAAATATAAATCAATACCAAATCCAATCAGACTGAAAGGTTCAACATTTTTTTTGCCAAATGCTCAACTATCACTTATCTGGCGTCCACATACATTTGGACACCCTTTAAGTTTCTCCTCTCTGTTACGACAGGTAAATAAACATCAGACACAGACAGCAGAGGAAAAATTAAATCAAATTGAATCTGAAGACAAATGAAAGGAAGGAGCTTTGGATGTATAGCACAACATTAGCTAACTTGATTTGAGTAAAGCTGCTGTGAGCTGGATCTGTCTTTTTCATCCATGCTGCCCCCTCATTAGCACTAGTTCCTGTAAGTATCGCAGTAATGTGCTGGATGAGCGACGCGTGCCCTCCATGGTAATGCGCCCATAGTGGTTTGAGTTATTATCAAATATCACCAAATTACACCTAACCTCATTTAGCAAACACATGGAGCCGAAGCTCCAGAAGAAAGAAAAAAAAAAAATCTAGTTAAATGAGGACATTGTGTGAATCAGCCTATTTCTCCAGTGTGTGACACTTACACAATCTCATTTACCAGACAGGCTATAAATGCCACTAAATGGACAATATTCAGAGAGCTTCTGTCACATCTCATCATTTTATTAACACAAAGCAGACCACCCTGTCACTTCATTGTGTTGGATGATTTGTCTGCCCCTCCTTCCACTCTTCTCCTACTTGGCTTATCTCCTGTTTTCTCCTAAACAAAGGTTTGACCTTCTGTTTTCACGCCTGCCGTTCTTCAGTCCCCAAGAGGTTTGTAGAGGCTGAGTCCCCCCCCGTCCCAAGGGTGGCGTTATAGGTAATAAACCGCAAAACACACAAGCTTGCACAATTTGGACGAGCAAAAAGCAAAACGGAGTCTAGAATTGAAAAGGAAATCCCTCTAATTACAAGAATCCTCACAAGAGAAGCTTTTAATGACCCACATTTGTTTCCCTGAAGCGTTGGCTCTTGTGATAATTTGATGAGTCGTCTTGACTGATTGTCCTCCGATGACTGTCGTCTTTAAGAGGCACTTGGAAACAAGTTTGGCGTCATCACGGAGCCAGAAACACGCAAACTTCAGCCTTTCACAGTGGAAGGCTCAGATGGAAAATGGGTAAAAAGCTGATTTTATAGGATTTTAAGACACGGCTGTTTTTATTTTTTAAAAATAAAGTATTCTCCCTTACTTACTCATAATCACACTCTCCTAATGTGTTTTTGCTTTTCCTCTTTGTCTTTTCATGTTTCTTTGAGCCAACGAAGATGTTCCTTCTCATAGCGTTGTGAAAAAAAAAACGAACTGCCGACGACTGGAGAGGTGTGATGTTCATGAGCACACAGGTGAGTCAGCTGGAGAGAGGACGCACACACACGCACACACACACACACACACACACACACACACACACACACACACACAGACTCGGGGAATAAACTGAGGAGAACAGGGAAAAGAAACAGCCTTGGGACGGAATATGTCTCTAAGTCAGACGAACTGACACATTGTTGGTTTTGGTCTTATAGATTAACATCAGCTTCAGAATTTAACCTGCTTCATTAAGACTTTCATTCATGTTACCTAATAATCCATTAAAATAATAGGAAAGAAATAGTAGAGGTGGGAAGTTAGTGGGAGAAAACATTTTCTCAAGGCATCAGTGAAAATTAGTGTCTTGTTACCATGGAGGCAAATCTTTTTTTCAACCTTAACCAAGGATTTTTATTTTCCTACCTTGATAAAACCGTAATAAAACTGGTAAAAGTTGTGTCGAGCCACTGACAAAAGACGTGTTATTTACGTGTGAGATTTTTAAGCCTTATATCTCACGTCTGGTCCAAAGCGCTGAGGCTTTTTTCACTGGAGGGACACAATGTGTGGGTTGTACCGTGTGCGTGTTCAACGAAACAGAAAAGAAATGAGTAAAGAAACGAGGGGGGTGGGAAAAGCCAGAGGCTCTGACATGAGGTCAACTTTCCCCAGTAGGTCGTTGGATGGCGATTGTGAGGTGAAACAAAACGGACCTGACGTGTGATGCTGAAACACACAGCGCTGCTTGTATCGCCTCGGCTGAAGGAGAGAGAAAAGCAAATCATTTCTGAAATGTTAAATTAAAAAAAAAAAAAAAAAAAAAACTGCCAATGGTACTTGAGTCTTATTAACACTTGTTGAAATTACAGGGGTTGCCATGCCATTGTCTTGTGGGCATACCTTGTGATTTACGTGATCATTTCTTTTTTTCCAATCGACTGTTTTTATTTGTGGGGTGCGCGTAGCTGTTGGAAAATGAAAGAAATGAAATTCGGCGTGGGCTTCAATCCAACCTAATTACAGAGCTGCAGAGGTGGACTGTCATTTGCTGCTTTTATGAAACAGCCTTATCAGATGCCATTAACTTTTCTGTGGCTACGCAATAAGCGGGAAAATGTATTTGGGAACCGTGTGCTCACAAACAATCTAAACTCTAAATCTGAACTTGATCATGCTCCATCTCGAAACTGACACACAGACCTTTTGGTTTGTTTGTGTTTTGAGTGCAGGAATTTTCCTTAATCTCTGTTAAGGCCTGAAATGCGGCAAATTACTCATTTGCTGAAGGATATATTCTAAGGGAAAATCTCCCAGTAATTACATATAACACAGTTCAGCTAGGACACGTCATGCTTCCATTTGGCCCATTTTCTTCCATAGCAGGAATTGCTCTTACTGCCGTGTGATTTAATATAATTGCTTAAATAATTCAACTCATTTTTGTGGTGGTAAGAAGTTTAATGCACCAAGCTTTTTCACAAGCGGGTTATCTGTTAATGTTTTTAAGAGTCAAACTTGACGTCAACATCGTTGTTATGTTGGTGCTTCAGCCTTGACTTTCGTGATGTCATGTAGAAGTCCACCACAAACCACCTTTCCAGGGGCTTTAAAAACCTTTTCCAACAGATTGCTCCAGCCTAAAACAGAGGAGTGGAGCATGTAACAGCTAAAGAGTCAGATATTCCCTTCCAGAGCTGGTGGAGACCAAAAGCAGAGCTACAAGAGAGGAAATACTTCAAGTCTAGCAACACTGTCTACACCTGTTGAGGACTCGGACGTTGGGTAGAATATTACAGGTCTAAACCAAAAGGAAAGGTGTAGGAAACTAGTTAAAATTTTTATCTCTACAGGACTTAGAAATAGAAGAAGAAATCAATATCAAGTGAATTTCCAAAGCCATGCATATGCCTGTATTTGTGGATTATGCTGAAATGAATCCACAGCACACAGAGGATTTATCCACCCATTTGTGTTGGTCGAAATCTCTGGAATCGGTCACTTAAAACGTCCTTGCTGCAGCACACGTTGGCTGAGGTGAAATCCAACTGCTTATTTTTTACTGTGGACATTTTGACAGACGTGGCAACTTCCCGTCTGCATTCAGTGGTGCAAAATGAGATAACTGGCTAAGTCGTTGTGCTGCAGAGCCAGGCAGAATCACTCAGCCATTTGTTCACTGTAATGGCTTCACCCTCTCAGTGAAGGAGCACTATCTGTTAGCAGGAATTAACTGATAATGAGTCTAAATTAATTACTTTTGTAATAATTATGGAAATTTTGCTGTTGAGGTTTTACACAGTGTCAGGATATTTTGATTTCATGCATCATTTACATCTTATATACAGGATAGCTTATATTTCAAATAAACGCTATGATACATCTTTATGTGCTCTTTGTGTGCTCAGAAATTGATGGACGGTATGATAAGTACCGGAAAATTCAATTTGCGTAAGTGGCAAGTGGAGGTGACCGATGATCCTAATACAGCAATAAATAACACTTGTATAACGTAAATAATTGTCATGCAGAGTAGCCCTTTGTCCACTCTAACAGAAGATGACCTCATCTGAGAGGAAGCATGCCCAGCTATAAATGTGAGGTCAACACGACCCACTCCTGCAAATAAACATAAAAGCACATGCAGTGTATTTGGGTGTATGGACTTGAAAGGCTGGCAGGGTCTTTGGTTGTTTTTTTATTTGCGAGACAGAAAGAGAGAGTGTGCGGGGGGGCCTAAAGGTCAAACTGACCAATTTCTACTTAGTGTGTCCACACACTGACACAGCTGGTGTGATGTGCACATGCACCTGCAAACCCAAGCAGAAGTCCCAGTGATTAGATATTGGAAAACAGGTGAGCAGGTGGATCCAGAAATGGACAGAAAGTGCAGGGATGTCGGGCGGGGTCTCACAGGAGGCCAATAAACAGGGCTGACACAGAAATCAGCAGATGTATGTGTGTGTGTGTGTGTGTGTGTGTGTGTGTGTGTGTCTGTGTGTGTGTGTGTGTGTGTGTGTGTGTGTGTGTGTGTGTGTGTGTGTGTGTGTTTATCTTTGGTTCGCTTTAATGAGGCCTGATTTCCTGCTGGTGAGTCAAAGCTGTATGTAGCTGAAGATAAAGAGAGAAAAAAATCAGGACTAATTCACTGCAGCAGCAGCATATTGAGGACACGTTGCTTTCTTCCAATGTGCTGGTTCTCTAATGTTCAATCATGGTCTGCTTTAGAAAACTACATGTGTCACTGTCACTGTCTTTATAAGTATATTCTGCCCTCACTTTTTAAAGAGCAAGTTTAACACACCCCATTTTCTTACTGCCCCTCTCCATGGTCCTGAAAGGATCAATCCCTTTTTCTTACTGCCCCTCTCCACTGTCCTGAAAGGATCAATCCCTTTTTTTCTTACTGCCCCTCTCCATGGTCCTAAAAGGATCAATCCCTTTTTCTTACTGCCCCTCTCCATGGTCCTGAAAGGATCAATCCCTTTTTCTTACTGCCCCTCTCCATGGTCCTAAAAGGATCAATCCCTTTTTCTTACTGCCCCTCTCCATGGTCCTGAAAGGATCAATCCCTTTTTCTTACTGCCCCTCTCCACTGTCCTGAAAGGATCAATCCCTTTTTTTCTTACTGCCCCTCTCCACAGTCCTGAAAGGATCAATCCCTTTTTTTCTTACTGCCCCTCTCCACGGTCCAGAGAAACTTAAACCCCATCTCACAATGTGCCTCTTTTGGTATCTCTCTCCAGGATTCTGAGTAAAACCCGTTTTCTTACTCTATGGTGCTGAAAAAGTAAAACCCAGTCACTTAATGTGCCTCTCTCCGTGGTTCTGAAAGAATCAAGCACATTTTCTCACACTCTCTCCATGGTGCAGGAAAAATCAATCCGAGTCTTTTAGCGTGCTTCTGTCTGTGGTCTTAAAAGCGTCAAACCCATACCATCCCTCCTTTCGTTGTCCTGTCCTTTATAAATCGACAACAGACAAGCAAGAAGAAGTGTAGACACTATGACATATACTCGCAGCTACTACAATTAGCACCATTATTGTTTTTACTTCTACATCTACGATGACAACCAATAGAGAACATCCATGTAACATGACTCTTTAGTCACAATAAAAAATAGTCTTGAAGAGTGAAAGCATCTGAGTGAAGGCCCGAGGTGCATGGAGCTCTCACAAGGACATGACTTCTTCTTCCCTGGAAGTGCTAATCTGGCTCAACATAAAACGACTGACACGTTATGAATCTAGATTTAGAAAGTTCTGTTTTTTGTTATATAGCCAAAGCCCTGTTCCTGGACAGGACTGTGGAACTGTTGCAAACAAATGCCCAGAAAAGTTAGACTCAACTAGTCTCTTCTCAAATCTAGGGCCAACGACCAGAAACTTTGGAGTGATTTTTGATGAGAAGGGGAAGAAGGCAGCACAGCTTGAAAAGGTCAGTCATGCTGCTGTTATTTCTTTTTTTTTAATGGAAACACTATGTTTCCACATGAGACAGTTCAGAATACAGTTATAAGGCCAAATGGAGAGGCTGAATCTTATGAATTGTATGCAGTGTTCTTGCTGTAGTCACCAATTTACTTTTAGACATGATTTTTAAATTTTACTCTTCACCTTTAAAATCGAGAGTTATGGACCGGAGCTATAATTCAGTTCTCTGAGGGTGACTCAACTTTGTGTGAGGCTTTGAGAGAAGGGCTTTCTGGATCAGTGTTACTGCTTCAATATCTTGTTTAAACACTTCAATATGTTTCTTCATGTAACAAATATTGTCCCTAATTGTTCAGCAAACTCTAACTTTGGAGGAGCAATTTCCCTCTCTCAGCATGCTACATCGGGCAGAAGAAAGTTTCCTCCCTGAGACCAGCTGCTGCTGAGTGAAGGAATGAAGTTTGATGTAACAGAGGTTAATGCTAATGTTGGCTATGTAGCAAAACTTACAAATGGGCCATTTAACTTTTAAATGAACGACTAAATAAATAACTCAGGTACAAGACAGTTGTTATCAGTGACTAATGGCTGTAGTTCTGGATACAGTAATGGGCTCACAGCCTATGGAAGGCTTCCACTTTCACATGCTTTCCTTCGTGTCTGTGACTGTTCAGGTTGCTTGTTATTTGAAAGGGCACATTTTGTATTTTAATTGTTTGGTAAATCGTTGTCAGTCCTATAGTCACACTTTAAGAATTTCAAGGCCCAAATTCAGACACACACACAAGTTGGTGGGTGGGTGAAGGTGCTTCAATAAGCAAAGAACAACCTACAGACGAGTGGATTAACTGAAGGCCAGACAAGCCGGCAAACAAAACTCAAATAGAAGACATATGGAAGAACTCAATGGCACACAGTGAGGACACAACACAAGGAATAACAACTGATACAGACTGGAAGAACAACAACACAAGCTACGTCATATCAAAGTAAAACAGGAAACAATAAAAATAGCCCAAACAAAGAGTCACTAAAAGGGATGTTTTGTAATGCTTCTTGGGTTGGAGAGGAATAGATGAATGATTATTCTATTGCAGCCATTATATGTGACGTGTGCTGATGTTTTTGTCTCCCGTGTTGAGGATTTGCTGAAATTTATGACTACTCTTAGAGGAAGATAAAGGGGCACTGACAATCATCCAGTCTGCTCAACACAAGTTCTCAGGCAGCTGTTGTGATATAATTAATGTGATTATGAAAGAATAAGTTGTTATTAAATCAAATATCCGAACGCTCATAGGAACCTTTCACGTGGCTCCTGCAGCATATTCCACTTCTGTCTTCTTCAAATCGGGCAGACGTGTAATTTCATTTGAGTCAAAATAATGACCCCATAATTACCCAGGTGATACTTGTTAATTAACTATCATAATTATGACAGTGTCTAATCTGACTCAGCTTCGTCTTTGTAACAATATTTTGCAAATAAAGGCTGAAAGTCATAATGGGAATAATAATCAGCTCTTTGACACAAACAAATACTACCTTTTGTTCTAATAAATACCTCTTAATCACTAAATATATGAAAAGATAATTACTGTACTATGACACTGAGTCCTTTGACTGGAGAACATCCCTCTGCCTCGTCTCTGTCACCCATTGTTAGAAATGCTCTCTTGAGACAGCAGTAGCCTTGGTAAAATATCGATTCGTCATTAGCAACATCGTCGCCATGAGTTGTCAACACACGCTGAAAGCCCATCTGTTGCAAGATGCTGATATTAATCAATACGACAGGAGAGATTTTGCAGATAAACTAAGCGGCTGGTTTATACCAGGCAGGTTCTTCAACAGCTGGAGATCCTGAATGACATCCTCTAATGGCACCGTGGCGCATCTGGCATCAGGCTTAGTGAAAGTTGAAATCTCATTGCATCACAAGCACCGTTTCCAACCACATTTGAGCTCCACCAGCTCAGTCTCATCTTCATCCAATCGCACGCTGACCCTCCGGCCGAAAAGTGAAGCCAATGCTGACGAGCCAAAATGACCCTCGGGGGGAGACTCCACTGGTCTATGGGAAAATGTCCCTACTTCTCACTTGATTTATTACCTCAGTGAAAATAGAAAATGGACCATAAAGCAGGGTCTGTATTAGGGGGCGTGGCTACTGTGTAATTGACCTTTGGGGTCTGATTCTGGGTTTTCTGTCTGTGCATGAAAAAAAAAAAAAAATCCCCTTCTGCGTTTCCATCCAACCATCCCAGCAGTCATTGCTCCTTAATACCACACACAGTGACTTAAAAAAAAAAAAGTATGACTGCATGGATTTACTTTGCATTTGAGTCAACTGGGCCAAACAGGAGAATTCAAACTGTCAAGCTATAACATATACAAGAGTTGTGGATAAACCAGGGCAATAATTGATGAGAAAAGAAAATGATATTGGAGTTTGACATTTTTGACAAGCATATGCATCGTTTTTCTTATCTCTTTTTCAATATATGAATTTATGTACACTTGACTTTACACACACACACGAGTGTCACAGGAAATAAAGGAAAACTCTCATATAATTCATATAATGTTGTTTTCCAACCGTTCCTTTCCCATCACAGAGGTAAACACTCTCTGATGGAGATTGGAGAGGAGAAAGCAGCGATGTGACAGAGCTTTGCTTCACAGTTTCACTTAGAAACAGGGTTGTTGTTAAAGAGGATCAGTCACAAACGAGTTGACCTCGAAACGCACTCACATTCACGCTATCAATTAAAGTTAGTTCAACAGAACAGTCTCTCTGATGACCATCAGGGGGCGACTCCACCGGTTGTTAAAGAAGTCAGATCGTATTGAAGTCTATGGGAAAATGTCCCTACTTCTCCCTTGATTTATTAGCTCAGTAAATGTTTTCCTAATGAGTTTATGGTCTCAGTCTCTAGTTTCAAGTCTTCAATACAACATGATGTTCATTTTTTAAATGATGGTCCATTTAGAGGAAAATAGACCATAAAGCAGGGGATGGATTAGGGGGCGTGGTTACCCTGTGATTGACAGACTGTGCCACCCAATCAGGATAGAGTACAGAGCAGGTCAGCTCCACCCCTCACTCCTCCTCAGCTCCACCTTCTCCTCCAAAGCAACAGTCAGCTCAGGTTTAAAGCTCTTGCTCATTGATATCTTTTTATATAATAATAATAATAATATATGACATATTACTAATAATTTATTATTATTATTATGATTATTATTAATTCATATATTTATTATTCCATCATTTGTTTTATTCCATATGCCATTTTAATATTAAAGCCCTGTAACTCTTTACAGCAGTTTTCTTAAATCCATTCATTTTCAAAGCGCTTCATTCACATCTGTCAAGCTAAACTTTGCTCCTCCTCCCACCTCCTCCTCCTCCAGCCGATAGGACGGACGGCAGGAGGGGAGTGTGTGTGAAAATGTGTGTGTGAGTGTGTGTGTGGGTGGGTGAGAGAGAGAGAGGAAAGATTACAGTAGCTGGCAAAGTGATGATCTGCCTGCACTCGCACAGAGAGCTGCCGCGCTCTGCTCTCTCTGTTCCCACTCACTGTTAATTAGTCTCACACATTCTCCTTCCCGCACTTTTCTGCGTTCTGCTTCACTCCTTCCATTTATCTCTCTCATATCCTTTTAGGAAACATTTGCTCTTAGTTCTCACGACACGCTCTTTGAGAGAGAGGAGAGGAGAGCGGGTTTTCTTTGGCTGAGGGTAAAAGATGTTTGAAGAAAACTGCCTGCCTTGGTGAACCTGAGGGGCGCAAAAGGGGAAAAGGAGCCCTGGCGAGGACTTTTTTCATTCCCCTCTGATGGCACCGAGGTGGTCCGCCAGATAACGGAGATGATTGAAAGCCACACAGACTAAATGGACGAGTAACAACGGGAGAAAAAAAGACCTAACCCACGAAGACAGGGAACCTAAAAGAGGAAATCATGAACACCACAGATTATCACGGACTGATCCAAGGCTACCAGAACAGCAGCCAAAGCTCAGCCACTTTGACTCTCAACTCAGCTGAGGACAAGGACTCATCCGCAGGATGTTATGAACAGCTGCTGATTTCCACAGAGGTTTTCCTCACTCTGGGCATCGTCAGCCTGCTGGAGAACATCCTGGTCGTTGCTGCTATAGTCAAGAACAAGAACCTTCACTCGCCTATGTACTTCTTCATCTGTAGCCTTGCAGTTGCTGATATGCTTGTCAGCGTCTCCAATGCCTCTGAGACTATTGTCATAGCGCTGATCAATGGAGGCAACCTGACCATCCCAGCCACGCTGATCAAAAGCATGGACAATGTGTTCGACTCTATGATCTGTAGCTCCCTGTTAGCGTCTATCTGCAGCTTGCTGGCCATCGCAGTCGACCGCTACATCACCATCTTCTACGCCCTGCGATACCACAACATCGTCACCCTTCGAAGAGCTATACTGGTCATCACCAGCATCTGGACGTGCTGCACCGTGTCCGGCATCCTGTTCATCATCTACTCGGAGAGCACCACGGTGCTCATCTGCCTCATCACCATGTTCTTCACCATGCTCGTGCTCATGGTGTCACTGTACGTCCACATGTTCCTGTTGGCACGCTTGCACATGAAGCGGATCGCGGCATTGCCGGGCAACGCGCCCATCCAGCAGCGAGCCAACATGAAGGGCGCCATCACCCTAACCATCCTCCTCGGGGTGTTCGTGGTGTGCTGGGCGCCCTTTTTCCTCCACCTCATTCTCATGATCACCTGCCCCAGGAACCCCTACTGCACCTGCTTCATGTCCCACTTCAACATGTACCTCATCCTCATCATGTGCAACTCCGTCATCGACCCCATCATCTACGCCTTTCGCAGCCAAGAGATGCGCAAAACCTTCAAAGAGATCTTCTGCTGCTCGCATGCTCTCTTGTGCGTGTGAGAAATGTCAGCAGAGCTACGACCTTGACCACAATCTGCAATTTAAATGAGAGCCGCCCAGCACGGCTGAGTTTTCTGAGCTGTGATCACTGTGGACTGATGTGAGTTAGGGCGCCTGTCTCTGGCGCGGTGAGTCAGGTTGCCGATGAGGTAGGTTTCACCCTGTAACATAGAGTATTGCTGTGTAGGCGATTGCTTTCTTGTATTGTGATAAATGCTGCTCTAAAGTGCAATTTGAAGTAAATGTGACCAGCATGTACATAAACCAATGCACACGGTCAAACTGTGGTACATTTACAGAACCTTTAACTTTCTCACTCTCACGCTCTCAATCTACAATCTACACCTTTTCTTTTCTTGGATATAAAACCTAAATGCCACAGTCCGTGTACAAAGAGATTAACGTAATACATGACAGACTACCTCCATGTTTGAGAGTGTAAACATCCTCAGAACTAAAACCAGGAGAGTTTTTATTCTTTTGCACACTGCGACAAAGATGTGTTTAACCCTGACATACTCTCCCCAAGCACTTTATTAGGAACACCATGCCAATACTGGTTCTGGACTCCCTGTGCTCCCTGTTCGTGGCATGGATTCTTCCTCTGAGACTCATTTCTGCACATTCATGCTGCCAGTCTCCTCTTCAAAGGCTCGACTGGATTCAGGTCTGGTAACTGGGGAGAAGTTCAACTCAAACTCACCGTCAATTTCATGAAACCAGTTTTCAGTCGAATTTCGCTTCGTGATCACGACTGATTTTTATTAAAGGGGCTCAATGTGAGCTAAGAGAACACTCCCCATATCAATACACCGCCGCCAGCAGCCTGGATTGTTGATACGAGGCAGGTTGGGTCCATGGATTCAGGCTGCTGATGCCAGATTTCAGCCCATCCATCAGGAGAAATCCAGATCGGTCAGACCAGGCTACCTTTTCCCAGTCAGAGCCGCTCTGTCCACTGCAGCCTCTGGTTTCTGATCTTGTCTGACAGGAGTGGGGCCTGACGTGGTCTCGTTGCAGTCCGTCCGCCTCCAGGTTGGACATGTTGTTCATTCTGATGCTTTTCCGCTCACTGCAGTCGAGTGGTTATCTGAGTGACCGCGGCCTTTCTGTCAGACTGTCCACTCTCCTCATCAACAGGCTGTTTCTGTCAGAGCTGCTGCTCACCTGATGTTTTTTTTTTTGTTGTTGTTGTTGTCGTCGTTTTTTTGGTTCAACAATCATGTCAAAAGCACAGAGGTTCCTTTTTTTTCCCTCCTGATCCTGACCTGCATCTGCACAATTTCATGCACTGAACTGCTGCCACGCGATTGGCTGACTGGATAATTGCATGAATGAGCAGATGTCCACGTGTTCAGAATTAAGTGCTTAATTATTTCCCCCTGTATTACAAGGAATGTAAAAAAAAAAAAGAAAAAATCTGTAACACTTACTTACTTTCCATGGATGAGGTGAATGCCATTACACCTCACTTATTTCCATCATGTCCTACATGTCAATCACAAGGGAGGAGATGAAAACAATTGCAGGGAAAACTGAGTAAAGTGCAGTTTTCAGAAATCTAATACATGGGGGGAACTCGTAACTCGTTTCAGTGGCTATTTTGCAGAGCAGGGATCTTACATGTGATTTTCTAGGCTATTCGAAAAGGATAAGAGCACAAAGACAAGACCAGAGAAGAGAAACAAGAGCCAAAACAATAACCACCACAGTTCTGTTCTTCGCTTCTGCTGTTTCCCTCATCGAACCCACTCAAAGGCAGTTTTCTGTTGTCTAAAGTGCAGGGTGGTACTGGTGTACAATCATTCAAAAGGAGGAATCATACAAATAAAGCACATTTATATTAATCAGCATGAATGACTTTATACGCTGTGGATGTACAAAAACGTGAGATGAGATGATATAGAGCAGGAAAAGCAGGAAAAATGTCAGTTTGTGTATTTCTCAGGCACAAAATGTGACACTTGAGCGTTTCTAGTTTCGACTTTGTTCATTTGCACTTAAAGATGAGTAGGAAAACAAGTCAGTGCAGCCAACAAACTTTCCCCTACTGCCTTTTCAGTTTTGGACTCAGCAACACCCATTTTAAAGCCAAGCATGTCAGGTGTGTGATATTTTTGTGTGATATTTTTCTAATTTCTGTTTGAAGCAGGGCAAAACCAAGCATTTCTTTCCACAGCTGAACATAAAGTGGCTTTAATGTTGATTAAATGGTGATTTAACAGCTACTCAGACCTGATGAAACCACCGTGAGTCCACTACGGCTCCTGATCCAATCAATGCTCTTGTGACTTTGTGGTTTGTGTAGACATTTGTGTAAATTTGCACATGCGGGTTGTTGACGCGCTCCCTCACAGCATGTAAATGTGAATGCAGAATGAGATTTATTTTTCATCAAGTAAAATTTTTACGTATCTGTTGTGTTGTTGTGTAACTTGCAGCTTTTTATCCTGGCCTTAAATATGTCGCACTGTGATGTAAAGAGCAACCGTATCCTCTGTGATCACTATTTCATGACGACACTGATGTAAAGTGTCTATGTGGGTAAAAGCTATTTTCAATATTGCCTTATTTATTCATGCCTGTTCAAACTTGAAGCGCATTTCTAAGCTTGTGAAGCTTGTAAACACAAGAAAACTGGCATAAACAGGTGTGTGTTTAATTTTCCATTAAAAGCTTTGCCTTGAATTTGATTCACATGTGCCAAAAATGATTTTTTTTTTTTTTTTTTTTTTCATTTTCAACCACTGCATCCTCTGTGAATCACTGCTGCTAAGTAACTTCAATAAATCATTGAGCCTTGTCAACAATGACTGTTCTTCTAGGGTACAGGCTGTAACCTTGGCACAAAGACAGAAAAAACAACCTCACGCACAAAATAATATGGACTCATCCATAAGTAAAGACACAAAGATCTCGCACACGAAAACGCATTCACACAGGCAGCTACATATTTGTACCTAAACTTGATGCGAATAGAGGGAGTAGGAATGTTTTTTTTGTCCCTTCAGTGTCTGTGTGCGAGGAAAAAAGGGTGCACGGGGTTTTGGACTATGGTGAATAATCTAAGGAGAAGTAAATGAAACTCTTAAAACTTTGGAAAATGATGATGCGGTTCCGCTTCCAGCCTCAGCCAGCATTCGAAGTGACAGCATGACAAATGAATACTGATGGAGTCATAGATTAAACTCAATACTGAATTTTCTGTCTGAATTACAAAAAAGGCCACAAAACAATACCGAAATATATTTTAAAAGAACAAATATTCATAAGTCAGCTTTATAATTGCACAAAAATATAGAATTTAACTACCTGAAGGAGCGTCGTTGGTCAGTAAATCCATACAAACGACATAAAAACAGATAAAAGAGATGTTTCTAATAGATCATTGCAAAACCTATTAGACAGATAAGTATTCAGGGAGGCAATGTGCCGAAGGATGGATAGTGATTGTTGCCCAAAGCAGAATATACTATATAACATATATTACAGCTATATGGAAGCAGCAGTGCGGAACTCAATGCCATGTATCAGGATGAAGGGAAATGCCACCAGCACAGTGGTCGGGGTCCTTGCACAAAGAATTTAAGTCAGATATCAGCAGACTCCCGTCGGGTCCACTTGGACACCCACAGGTGTTTGGCTGGAAAGGCGTGATGGGAGTGACAAATGACTGAAAGGACGGTTTTCTGCGGCGTCTATAGAAGTCAGCGAGAATTAGCATTTTATTAATGCGACCCTGACGTTATGAAAGGCTTTGTATGGCTTCTCAAACAGCCTTGGTAATGCTGACACACACGGGCTTTCAGACAATAAAAGAGAGAAGGGTTTGTCTTGCGCTTGTACATTCCTGCCTCAAATTTTCATAATACCCTCACATGACATGTAGTCACTGCACAAAGCAGAGAGTCGATGGGAGGTGAACGCGTCTCTGCACACCCCTCACAAAACCTGGAGTAGTTCACACAAAGACTTTGCCCTCCGTCAATCACGGCTCTTATTTCATTGTGTCATGTTTTGAATTCAACTGTGACTTAAGACCCAATGGACTCAAAGGAGTCAGATATGGGGACGATTGAGCGTTGAAGCAAAGGCAGAAGACTGGGGGGTTTGTGTACATGACGAGAAGTTGAGCATGGCAGGGTTTTCAAACCGAGGAATGCGAAAGGCGAACCTGGAGCGAAGGCAAACGACAGTATTTTGGCCGTGGCGTGATGCCACGAGAGTGAATAGACCTGGCGTGGCCCGGTCTAAAACTGGGGTCAAACAGGAAGTATGAGGAAGGTGAAAACAGCAGGGACACGGGGGAGTGGGGGAGAGGCCAAACTGATACCTGACAAATTGAGGCTCTAATTGATGTAGCAGAACAGTCCAGGCAGCTCAATGACTGACACACTGTGTGAGTCACAGAGACGTCTTCTCCTTTTCTTCAACCAGCTCCAAAAAATGAATAGAAACCGTGCTGCATTTGCCAACGCAGTGATTCATTTCCTTTGTTGTTCGGTTTCTTGCTTTGCACATAGGTTTGGTTACTGAGTCTTTGGCAGCAGCTAAAAAGAAATTGTACACAGTGATTTGAGACGTGACGAGTTTTGTTTTCTCAGCGGCCTTGTTAAATTATTCAAAAAGTGTTTGTAATAGTAGATTTCATGTGCAGCTGGAAAGATACTTCGAGACGACATAAACGTACAAAGACTCGATACAAAGCAACAATTTACTCACAATATACCTTCAGTCGGAGAGGAGCAAGCATCAAATGATTGAAGACAAAACGCAGGAAGACGCATAAACAGGTGAATTAATGGCTTGAATCAATGATAAACCGTGACACCTAATGAGGACACAAATTCATCAAGGTCTTCCAACTCGTCTGGAAAAAAAAACCCCAAAACAAACGAGTGTTTGTAATTACTGTGAGTAATTTACGATGCCACCAGGTTCTGTTCCAGCAGCGACAAAAGCCCACTGACATTTTTAAACACCTACCTTCGTATTGCTTTACATTGAGGATTTTGGTTGTCTTGTTGAGGCAGCGCAACTGGCCATGG
This sequence comes from Rachycentron canadum, assembly GCA_038496675.1. NCBI lineage: Eukaryota > Metazoa > Chordata > Actinopteri > Carangiformes > Rachycentridae > Rachycentron > Rachycentron canadum. The sequence continues at coordinate 18,497,117 of CM076667.1, read as the reverse complement.
TTCCATTCACACTGAGTCGGAAACAGACTCTGTGAGGTTTAACAGCAGTGTTGAATCTCAAAGTGGGCTGTTCCACAGTTGCCATCTTGGCAGCACCTGACATACGCCCACCCCACCCGTCACTCAAAGTGACACACCCTCATTTATGCATAACTTCAAGCCTTAATAAAATGTAAACAGGCAAGTTATATATATATATATATATATATATATAAAAACACGTACAAACACACACAAAAAAAATAAAAACAAAAAAACAACACACATTCATACATCCGTCACAACGGAGGAAATTAGCTGTAGAGACCAAACCCATTTTTAGTACCAGGCTCTAAACATGTTTATTTCTGCTGTAGAGATGGACATTTTAACATGGGAGTCTATGGGAATTGACTCACTGTTGGAGCCGGACTCTAGTGGTCATTTGAGGAACTGCAGTCTTTGGAACTTCGATGTTAATAGGCACAAATATACATCAATTAATAGCAACATGGGAGATCTTGTGATGGGATTTAAATGTAACTTTTATGGTGCACCAATCCACACTGGCTTCAAAATGCCCTCCAGTTAATCTGTACATTCTCTTTGTCTTCTGGTCCATTTTCTTAAGGTTTGCAAGACGTCAGCCTCCCGGTGTGTGAAAGTGATGTATTGCTCCATCTCTGCTTCTCAGATTGTAGAGTATCATCTTCAAACCAGACTCTGGGTTGCAGCTGAATCCTAATAAGCTCGAGGGAAGCCGCCATATCAGCGGCTCCAGCGTGCAGTCCGTTTTAGCAGCGATTAATTCTTTTACTCATTCACTCCACTCTTTGGTGGAAAAGGTAGTATATCTTTTATTTCTTTTTTTTTTTCTGTATTCTAGCACTGCTTTACCTCTGACTCTTACCGCCTCTATCTGTTCTTATTACATCGGCCTCCTGGGGATTTGTGCACAGAGCCGCTTGCATCAAATTAGTCCATGTTGACTCTACTCTTGTCATCCCCAGACAAGCCAAATAATGATGGAATTTGCTTTCAAGTCAGGTCCTCTCTGTTAATTTCAGTTAACACACTATGTTAAAAATGCATTCAAAGTGCTCCCAGTTCCAAAACAGCAATTCTCCGATAGATATTTTGCGGGTGGGAAATCTAAATCCTATCTTTCAGTGGTCTGAATGTATTTGTTCATTCCCTGGCATGGATTGACATGTGTCTGTGTCTGTGTGTTACAGAGAGTGGGAATGGTGCTATAGTCACCATAACAACACATTTCATCCAAGAAAATCTGCGAGTGGTGTTTTTCTCCTTTGAATAAATGACCAAGTGCTTCATAAACACTCCTACAACCTCACATTCTTGCATGACACACGCACAAGAATACCATAAAAATCAGAGGTTACAAATAACAGTGTCTGTGAGTAGTGAAGGCCACCTGCACATGGAGGCAGGATTCAAGCGAAGCCAGGGCCATTTAGACAATAGTGGCCACGCTTGTCTTAACAATTACAACAAAGCTACTGATGAGTCATCTCATATGTAGGTATGTGTAGGTACAGCACAGGGAATTACGTCTTAAAAATTGCTTGATTTCTTTTTTAATGTCCTTCTTTTGATGTAATTTCTGCAGCACATCCCTAAGTTAACAATGTTAGGCAAGATGGCCCTCTAAAAACTATCCATATGAGCATGTAGCTAACTCCTAGACTGCATATAAAAGTATATAAAACAAGCCTTAAATCAACGTCAAAACATTTTATACATATCGAAGTATCTAAAAATGTTCAGATACCATTTGGGGGACAAGCACCTTCTAATATAAAACCCATGTGGGAGAATTTTGTCTTTTAAAAAGACATTTGTCCGAGCAGCTTATTATGACAACAGTGTTTTACTAAAGCTAGTTGTATTGGCATCAAAATGTATGCACATTCACACGGCTCAGAGGATGAAACCATCGATTTGTTGACCCTACAACCTTTCCTCTCTCACCATCATCAATCCCAAATATCTCAGAGCAACTTGAAACTGGAAATCTGTTGACCACTCTGTGTACATTCACACACCAAATAGAAAGGAACACACTGATTCAGGAGACCCGTATTGACTGTTCATGTCGCACCGGATACAGAAAACGTCATCGGGTTACCAATGAGTGTGTTGACTAAAATGATTCTCCTGAGAAAAAAGAGATTTATTCTCGTTGGCCTCATGATCCTGAGCTCAGTGCACTCATTATTGTCGTATAATACAAAGTACAAAAAATAAAAATACAAAAAAAATGACAAATAAAAGAGGAATCAGAGTCTGCCAATGTCCTCCAACGCTCAACTCACTAAACATTTTAACTGGAAAATGATTCTGTGCAATTTGAGTCAGACCTGCTTTGACTTTGGCTCAAAGTGTGAATCTTCAGCTAAATCTCTTCTATCATGATAGAGAGTAACTAATATAGTTGCATGCTTTCAGGCATTGTATCTGCATATCATGTGTATACATCAGTAAACCAGTTGGACTATTTCCCAAAAGAACTTTGTTTGAGCAAACGAGGAAAGAGTACTTCAAGCTGTTTCAATCAATGCAGCCATATCATAGACATTAAGGCTGGTGCATGGACTCAAAGTGGCCAAAATATATCAGCGGAGGGTTAATGTGATTGTTGATAAATACCACTGATTCAGTAATGCCTTCACCGGGAGCGGTTGTGTCTAGTTTTCAAAGCACTCAGTTTTGGAATAATAGGTACATGGCCAAGCAAATCCTCATTCACAACTGGCCTCAAGAGCAGGTTCCAACAGATCAGTCAGATCAATATAATATTTGACTGCACGGAGGCCAATTACCTCTTTAATAAGTGGCTTCTCTGCAGTACGAGGTCATTCTGTGAAATCCAGACGTCGTCCAAACCAAGATGAGTTCAATTCCAATTAGAGATCCCGAAGATACCAAATACTGTACAGTGTAGTACATCTCAAATTGAATATAAATCTCTTCAGCTTTACAACGAATGTATTAAAGTATTATAGGTGTATGCAGGGACATGACCAGTTGTCAAACACTGATGGAATGATGGACGCACAATGTCTCATTTTTACGACGTTACTAGCAAAGACTGTCGAGTTGCTGATGAATCCAAGCGAGATGAGATTGATCAGGCAGTTTGTTCATTTCCGGACAGTCTCATGGGATACGTGGGCATGCGCTGCCACTCAAAGCTGCAAATCTTGGTTAATATCCACTTCCTCTGCTGCTGCTGCCAGGGTGTTTATTCAGACTTCAGCATTGCTTATCACGAGCAGGACTTTGAATCAGATGGTTTTAAATCTAATTGGCCATTTTATTTGAATGCCCTCTGTGAAAGGAGCATAGAAGCAAGTTAGGCCTACACTTCATCTTCAAGTTCAACTTTAATTTCAGTCAGCCACTGCCTTTATTACACCCACAGACTCTCCGGAGATCTCGAGCTGGTGGCTTGTGGCTGTGCAAGTGGAGCGAGTCGCTCGGTAATTAATGGGCTCGATTTCCGGCAACCTCCTGTCAATATGCTGATGTGTCCTACAGCAAGACACTGAACCCTGATTACTCCTGATGGTTAGAGCCAGTGCCTCACATACTAACCTGCTGCCGTTGATATGTGAGTTTGAATGTGTGAATGAGAGACGAAATTATTTTAAATCACCCCCCCCCCCCCCCGGGGGGAAAGAAAGAGTCGCATCAATGCAGACAGCATGGGCAAACCCGTCCATCTTTAGACATGAAGTCTTGATGCGATGCAGCTTGAGACCAGACACATTAAAAGACAAAAATGGATTTTGGTTTTGAAGAATTCGATGGATAAGCTTTCCTGATCCTGAGAGACATTCAGTTCTGTCACAGTTTGGTTTGAAAATGTTCAAGTTAGATATATAAAGAATATAAAAGACTAAAAACATCCAGAAGAGCTGAATTGGAGACAGTTGGATTGTCAGTTGACAGTTGAAGCATCTGATGCTCAGTCGGACTATTTGAGAATCAGATTAAGAGGTAGCTGCTCTGGAAGAAAGAAGACTTTCACGAACTTGAGTGGAAGCTGCTATCAATATTCAGACCTTTTGAGATGAAATAAGGTGTAAAGGGAGGCCAAGCTGTTAAACAGCACCGGAGAGTTTGTTAGGAGGATGCTAAATTCCCTTTTTAAATGGGCGTAGAAATCCTCTCCACCTCGCGCTTCTCATTCAGTGGAAACGTAACAACCCCGCTGCTCCACTTTACTCCATCTGCGTGCGTTGCCTGCGAGGTTTAGTCAATATTTACTGCCTCATCCACTGCTTTGTTTGGAGGCCCTATGCTTTCTCTGCGATAGCAGTGTGGAAGTGAAGAGGTGATTTCATTCTCAGTGGCGAACTCGGTCGCTTGTCATGCGTTGCTACACAACTGCAAGGGAGATCCACGTCCGTCCCTGGGGTCGCCATCCGCGTGAACCGCCCTCTCTTCTTCCTGTCAGCGGCTGACACGGCCGTCTCTCCTCCATCCCCCTGCTGCAGGATTTGTCTGCGCTGTTGGCATACTGATCACCGCTGCTCAGTCTCTGTGTGTTGTTTGTGAGTCTGTTTAATTATTCAGCTCTTATGCTCTGCTGCCCAAACTGTTAATTACCCAATAGGTGACCAAGCCTTGTGATACTGAATGCTTAGTAGGAAGCCACAGAAACACTGGAGTACCGATTAGCACAGGAACTAATTTAACTACGCAAGTATTCTGGAAATCACTCAAAGAATGAAGGACTTTTTTTTTTTTATCTGCGGAACAAAGGATGAAAAATAAAAAAATTAAAAAAAAACCCATCTGCCAGCAGCTTTTGTCTCAGCTAATTAAACACTCAAACTTAAATCTCTCAAACATCTCAAACAAATATTATCATAAACCTATTGATACAATTAAGCACATCCACAAATGACAAACAACGGAAGGAAGAACTTAGTGTGACATTTCTGAGTCTATAAACAGCTACTGAGCATTAATGATAGACCCAGCTGCGAAAATGTCGCTTCCATGTAGTTTATATGTGACACGCTCCCTATTATTTTGCTTTGCCCGACAAAAAAAGTACACCGGTACTTTGCATGCGTTAATGAACAGGACATGGCGACGTGGCTAAGTGTGACACTTGGTTATATCACATCTTATGTAATGTGAAGTGAATGGGTGCATCTTCAAGCTTTGTTGACGTCATCCACATCTTTATCCTCTTGTTGCTTGATTCCGTTACCTCCTTACTGACAGGTTGTCTGTCCGTCCACCCCATTCTCCTGAAAGCGATATTTCACTAAAGCCTTCACCGCGCGTCTTTAGATTTGGCCAAAATATTCACAAGGACTCCAGGATGAGGGGTGATTAGATTTTGGTGTTCAAAGGTCAAAGGTCAAGGTCATAGTGACCTCACAAAACACAGCTCTGGCCTTGTGGACAGAATATCTCAGTAATCTGAGCTTCCCCTGCACCAGTCCTGAAATTCTGATCATTACCATGAAGTGAAAAAGTGCTACCAATGAGATGGCATTATATGGCGTCCATATTGTTAAGGGCTTGGATGTGGGCCGCCAATGTTTTTGAGATTTTCAAGTGTGCCACGAGTGGGAAAAGGTTTAGAAAGGTAAGAGGGTAAATGTGTCCAATAATTATATAGTATGAAGACAATCTCTTTTCAACACAGAACAGATGAAATTGTCAGAAATTTGAGAGCTCCTCTAAACTTGTAGCACGAAGTAACAGATAATATCTCAGGGTTAGTATAATGGAGGAAAACAGAGGCACTATGAAGCCTCGGGATCTCACTGCATAATGAATGGCAGCAGGAATTCAGGTGGGAGCATCTCTACATTTGCTATTTATCTATTCCCTTTCTGTGTGGAAGCAAAGTGAAAGCTCTTTTTTCCCTTGAAAAAGAACAACCTGGCCTGCTTGGCACAGACTACTTAAACACCACAGCTTGTACATAGCAGAAGGCCTTTTAGGCAATGCTAATAAGGCAAAGAGGGACTGATAGGAGATTTTAACTAGTCCTACAACGGACTTGGACTAAAAACTTATCATGTAATGTGACATTTTATGAATAAAACACAACCAACTCTACGTATCTCAGGGCAAAAGGAGCCAAAAATCAGACCGACATAATCCGTGAAGCTGCATTGATTTGAAATGTGTGGGAGAGAAATCGCATGACTTTCACTGCGACCCAATTAAAGCACAATCCTCGGAGTGCTATGGAGGTTTTATTGCAAAAAAAAAAAAAAAAAATTAAAACACATCAAGAATTCAAAACTATATTTATATATATAAAAGCACTGCTTTTTGGATTACCATGACATTTTGTGCAGACATTTGCGATCTCCCGAGGACGGATCGTCTTATGACTCCCCCTCTGGCACCACCATGACTTAGACACTTTTGATCCTCACAACAAAATAAACCACTCTGACATAGTTTTTATCATTTTGACACCAGCCTAAAGATCAAATACAAAGGTTGGAGCTGCACGTTGATCTTTCTAACAGTTTGATTTTTTTGCATTAGGAGCCTTTAGCGTGGCTGTACACACTTAAGTCTGACATACTGACATAAAGTTGGATTTGTATTTATGTTGAAATAGTTATGATTAGTAACTAATCTTACCCATGTAGCCACTGTAGCTGACATGCTGCTTGTTGGGGTCTTGTCCATGTGTGTTTCGCAACCATCAGTCTACTCTAATTTGAATATAGACTCTGAACATTTAATAATGAATACCAAATAGATATGATTTCCACAGAGTGTTGCGCTGGTACAATCAGAGGGTTCAGACCAAGCAGCAGCCTCTGGGGCATAAACATTAATCCAGCATGCAAGTGCCAAAGACAGCAGTTCCTCTCTAATTGCCATTTTCAGACCCTCGTGTTAAAATCTTCAACTTCGCAGCTGAATTAACATTTTTACAGCCTGGTACAAAAAAGAGCTTTGGTCTCCAGCGCTAATTTCTTCCTCCATGGCAACTCTATGGGGGATGATTTTTATACAACTCACTGGTTTAAATTTGATTAAGGATTAAAGTTATGTATAGGTAGACACACAGGTAACAGCTGGGTGTGTGCATGTCAGGCACCGCCAAGATGGCAACGGCGAAGCAGCCCACTTTGAGATTCGAAACCGCTCTTCGGAAACCTTCTTATATAGCAGTCTATGGTGAACTACGACAGTACAGTAGGTATAAACAGCAAGACTTGTGTTAGCAAATTTAAACCCTTAATGCTGAAAAGGTCCTGTTTGGCCATGTTCTTGTTTAAAGCACAGTTTTTTTTTTCTGTCTCATTACTTCTGATGCAACCAGCACTATATTACTACCTTTAAACTTCCCTGGCTACTTGAGATAAGCATAGTTAGTGGTTATGAAGAGAAAACAATGCTGTTTTTTTTTCTCTGAGGCTTCGGGGGCTAAAAATAAAATCATCATCGAGCTCTTCAATTTTTTAATCATGACTTTTTTTTCCCCGCACTGACCAAACCTACCATTTTCATCTGTGGGAAATCAACACGGCCTCATTACCATCATTTCAGGTCCACTCTGTGATTTACTTTAATGATACAGGTGTATTTTTGGATAATAAATAAAAGCTGGAGCAGCTTCCAACTTTCTATTATGTTGTATTTTTCTCACTCAGGAGCTTTGATGCCTCGCCAGGCAGAGTGGATGCTCTGTTTGGGCTATCTCACGAAAAGCTTCCACACATCCTGTCGTGAATGAAAATCAGACTCTGCCAGCGCTGATGGCAGCTTCAAATCTCAGCTGTTGGAGGGGCCGATGTTTTCTTCAGCTGAACATGTTGCTCCTGTCACTAAGAAAGAGACAAGATTTGAGTGGATGGTTATCTTTGCATATACTGTCAAGCCATTCATTCTTTGACAGTAAAATTTGTTCAGCAGGTTATTCGTACAAATTACACGTAATTCTGTGTGATATTAAAGTTGACTTTCCCTCAGGAGCCTGTTGCTAGAGAGAATAGTACCAGCTTCAAAATGGCACCTCTGACATACCCCCGTCTTTCTCTCTGTGTCTGTCTGTGTGCTGACATTGTTTCTGTGTTTAATTCTTGTCTTGTTTCAGGTGTACAGGATATTTTTATATTACTTTTGAAGATCTGACAGTAAAGTTTCGCCCCAAATTACGAACCTCTGTTGATTGGTTTTGGCCATAGACTGGATTGAAAAAAGGGGACATCGACAGTGAAGCCTTAAAACTGCATTCTATCTAATCTAATGATTTTTAAAAAGAAGTCAGATTATATTGAAGTCTATGGGAAAATGTCCCTACTTCTGCCTTGATTTATTAGCTCAGTGATTATTTTCCTAATGAGTTTATGGTCTCGGTCTCTGGTTTCAAGCCTTCAATACAACATGATGTTCATTTTTTTTAATGGTCCATTTAGAGGAAAATAGGCTATAAAGCAGGGTGTGCATTAAAATTGAGGCTTCAAAACAGCAGTTTACAAACCAAGGGGTGGGTTGACACTTGGTTTTGACCCAGCTGATGTCAGTTCAGGGTGTATCTGACGGTCCCATCATCCTCAGTTAAGCTGAATGCGTGACTCATCACTGAGAGGTGTCTGTAGCACAACAGGCTGGAAGCGCTGTGGGTCACAGTCTGTTAAATCATCGCATGCACCCCCGGGGAGACTTGGCCGAGGGATCCTCGCTCGGTGACGCAAAACTTTGTTCGATAATCAGTACCTGTTGAAGTCATTGCAGACGGAGTGTCACATTAAATCGTGACCGGAGGCAGATGCAGAGAAGCTCGCTGTGACATCACCGAACCAAAGACATCAGGGTTTAAAATTAATCTCTCAGGGTCTCGCAACAGGCTTATGACGAAGAACCTGAGTTGTGCAAAAAAATTCTTTTTTAGCATTTCAGACCAACAGAATAAATTGGAAATATTTCCTTCATCTAGCACCATCATCAAAATCAAATTTTTCATTTGTCCATTACTGATTTCACCTACACTGTAGCTTGATGTGAAATTCAGCTTTTATGTGAAAATAGAGGAATAGATAGAAACGTGTTCAGCTCAGCATATGGGCCTATCTGGCAGACGATACAATAATGGGAATAAAAATTTAAGTGATCAGAGGAGCTTCACCCGGCAAACTGATGTAATATCCACGACAGGAAAGCACTAGTTCCTTCTCTTGTCTAGCGCCTGGTTTTACTCCCCTTCATGAACGACATCAAGATTGAGTCTAACTGCAGAAAACGAGCGCGAAGGGCGACGCGATATTAAAGTTTCCAATCCCTTCTGGAACAATAAGTTAAATGTTAACTCTGCCCAATCAGTGTTTTTATATACTTTCTGCTAAATCTCTTTTAGCAGAGCAGTTGTTAGTATACAGCCCGAAGCACTAGTTGGCTAGTTGTTAAGTTAATTTAATTACCAACCCAGGCCTGAAAAGTTAGGGTTAAACACCTCTACAACTCAACAAGTTCTCCTGGGCTCAGGGTCAAGGGACGTTCCCCAAAGGGGCCGCTAACCTTCAAAAAGGCATTGTTGACCTATACACTGAAAACCACTCTTCACTCTTCCATGAGGAACTGTTCACTTTGTTGGTGACGACTGCATGGATTGTTCCTGCCTTGTTGTGATTGATTAAGGCACTTTATAAAAATCATTTGGGCAATTTTCGAGGGAAGAAAGTCGACCAGGACGTGTTTCAATAGACCTTTCTCTTAGAGGGTGCCTGCTGGAGCTACTATATACTGTTTTTATGTCACATACAACAGCTGGACATATACAGTGCTGTGCAAAGGTCTTAGGCCAACACTAACTTTTGTTGTTTCAGTCTCTTTTTTAAGATACAAATAGAAAATGCAGGAAATATGGACACAAAACTTTTCAGGACAAAATGGCTTCTACAGGCAAAAGTCAGTATTTTATGTGACCTCCTTTGGAACTAAGCACATCTTGAACTCTTTTGGGGGAGACTGTCCTAAAGTTTTCTGAAGTAATCTTCTGGTATATTATACCGGGCTCCTTTCAGCACATCTCAGAGTTCCTCTGTAGATTTAGGCTGTCTTTTATTTCTTTCTCTGTCCAGGTGATCCCAAACTGCCTCTATAATATTCAGGTCTGGACTCTGTGGAGGTCAGTCCACGGCTTTTATCAGCTGTTTTTCTCTCCAAATATGATTTCACTGCATTAGCAGTGAGCTTGGGATCGTTGTCATGCTGAAAAATATAACCATTTCCAATCAGGCTCCTTCCAGAAGGAATGGCATAATGAATTAAAACTGTCTGTACTTTTCAGCATCATGATCCCATCAATTTGGACAAAATGCAGCCCCAAACCAGGACAGACCCTCCACCATGTTTCACTGAAGGCCGCAATCACTCATTCTTCCAACTCCCTCCAACTCTTTTTCTCACATATCACAGACGATTGGACCCAAAAATTTCAAACTTGGATCCATCTTTCCCTAATCCTCTTTTCCACTGATCTTCATTCCAGTCTTTGTGAGCTTTATCATATCTTAGCCTTTTCACCCTATTGGGTGTCACCCATGTCTGTCATTGTGATCATTGGCATTTTGAATGGAATGATGTGATTGAAAGTTGGTCTTATACATATTAGCAGCTTCCAATGAGTTAAACCCATACGATCTGCCAAGGTTCCTTCTATTGCTCAAGTATGAGAGGAGGTCTTACTAAATACTTGCCATTTTAGCCTATAAAAACATATAAAAAACGATTTTTTTCTGTTTCATATACATCTTCATATACATTTCCATATTTTCTGGTTGTATTCTAATAAAGAGACTGAGAAATAATTATATATGAACATTATAGCATTGATTAAACAACAACTCTAATGGTGGCCTAAGACTTTTGCACAGTACTGAGCTGAAAAGCTGATAAGAGTATGTTTTTTTAATTGATATAGAAAAAACATGTGATATACAGTCAGTATTTCTGGCTTTTCAGCTGTGGTTATGATGATGTGAAGACTGAATCCACACCACCCAGGAAGCTACAGGGGGAGCCATGATACACTGACCTGTCACCCTCCTGAGGCTTTAAAGCAGGAGGCTTTATCCAGCCCTGCTGTGACTTGTGTGGGATACTGATTTTGATTGTTCTAAAGTAACTGGAGGCAAAAGACCTTAAGGAGGAACGCACAGACCTTTGGCATTGGCTTTCACACCATTTGGAAATGGCTTTGGAGGCAGAGGGGGGTTTTCGGCTCATTATAGGGATGCTGGATTGATTTCCAGCTCCTTTTGCCCACATGTGGAGGTGTCCTTGGACAAGACACCAAAGCCCCAATGTCCCCTGATAACCAGGCCAGCACCTTAGACAGCAACTAACTACCAGTACTGCGTGAATGTGTGTTCACGCAGAAGTATATAAAAGCAGCAATTTAGCTCTTTTAATTAAGGACTTATTGCACTGGGACATCTTGTCATGAGCATATTGTTGGTATTGAACTGCAGTGCTTAGTTCTTACCAATCGAAATATGTCTTAATACTGAGGATCTGCACCAGAAGCTACCATCCATTGTCTGGTGAGACAGGTAATCTTGTTTACTTTTTGTGAAAATAAAATTAGATATAGATACAAAGACAAAGACACAGTAGCTCGAGAATTAGATAAGGATTGAGCCAATTTTACTCAAGGCAAAGTTAGAGACAGTTTTGCTGAATGTGTTTGCCATTTAAAAAGAAAAAGCAATCTTTTGTACCACCTGAAACTTTAGATGTTCAATGAAAACACCCACCCATCCAGACAAAAAGCTGTCGACTTTAGATACTTTAGAGAACAGAAATGCCTTGAAGGAGAAGATGAAACTCTCTTGAAAAGAAACTTTTGTCTCTTTATTTTTCAAGCTCAAAAAAACTCAAACAAAAATCTCAACAGATGGTAGATGATAGTAAATGCGGCACAGCCTTTTAGAAGCTTTAATGAACCTTTTCCACTTGCCCGCAATGCAAATTGCCTTACTTATTCATTCTAAAATGCAGTGATTTTAATTTTTTTCAATATTAGGACGCTGGTCCTTTTCCAGACCTTTCTGCCCCCCTTCTGATCCATTATCTGGAGACTTGCTGCTCATTACATTAATTGTATAAAGTGCTTGTGTGAGGTCCCACTAATTGATCGCGGTTCACACATTTAGTGTTTGATGTTGTGTGGACGATGAACCAAAAAATGGTAAAAATGGTTAAATCCGAGCGAGTGTTCCTGTTCAGATCGAGCTCTCCACCGTGTTACTGAGGGTAAAACATTTCAAGTGCTACTCAGGCCAGTAACCTTATAGCATTTGTTACATAATCATGTGATAAGTCAAGGTGTTGTCACAGTCCTAATTTACAGTCGCAGTATACTGCTGAGAGGGGGCACCAATTTCACTTTGTCTGCAACTGAGAGCTTTGTTTTCATGTGGTTCGGCTGCTCTTCAGTCGAGAGGAAAAGTGATTTCAATCAGGAGAGAGTAAGAGGAACAAAATAGTTTATTGGTAACAGGAACAGACTTTGGAGCTTAGACCGGAATTTGATTACAGTGGACAGCGGTCCATAGAGTTAAGGTTCTTCCAATTAGCGGAAACATCCCCTGGATGGTGTTGGGGATGAGGAATGGAGCTCAAGGCTCGCGGTTGAGGGGGTGAAGGACTGGAGGTGGGCCACGAAAATGTTCAAGACAGCTGGATGTGGTGGGTGCCCTGGTGGCTGAACTGTAATAGACACAGCATATGGGCACACTGAGCTCTGAGGAGGAGGATGTCGGCTTGACTCCTGGCCAGATGGACTTTACTCCATGTCAATCCCCCACTCATTTCCTGTCTTTCTCCAGTTTCCCTATCATATAAAGGCCCCAAAATAGCTTAAAAAGACATCTATATGAGAGCTGTGCACAGCAACATAGCTCTTTTGACCTGAACTTTTGATAAGCTTCATTTGTGGACCTTGGAAATATGACAAAATAATTCTTGCTCAAGGTCCACTTACTAGCCTTTTCCAGCTGCCTGTATCAGGTGTCCATCGATGGCTGCTGTTGCTCATTTGCCGAATCACAACCACCTGTCGTGTGATGGCATGTCCGTCCTCTGATGAGGACTGTGAGGTGCAGTTGAAAGCCCTGGAAAAAAGCCCTGGAAAGTGGACTTCATGCTGATATTAAAAACTCCATCCATCAGTCAGTGTTCTGAAATTCATTCCAGCGCACCTTGGGAGCAGGCTAATCTAACAGTTTGGTTTCCTTTACGGCAAACATTAGCGGATGGCTTCAGCCTCTCAGTCTTGTTTCACTGTTCTTAAACGGTTATTCATCTTGGGACAAAGAAATTTTTGAAAATCCTACAGTTAAAGGGCTCTCCATGTAGCAACAAACATGACGGTCATTCATGACTGCGAGCATGGTGACGGTTGCGGGGGCCGAGTCTTGCCAGGCTGTGGAGAAACGTGGGTTTTCCAGATGGATCTGTGGGCTGAATTCCAAAGTTTCGATTGCTTAAAATTTTCAATTGCTTGACCACTAAGGGAAGCAGTCAGGACGACACAGATTCATGCTTCAAGCTACATTAAAAGCTCTTTGCATCATCTGTCAGGTGTGTGCATAATTCTGACAAACTCATTTTCTCTGCTATTCTTTCCACAACTTGTTTCATGTGAGCCAGCTACTCCAGCTGCCATTAACTCTTCTGATCTTATTCAGGTGATTGATTGAGTTGGGGTGTGAAGTGAAACAAAGGTCAGATAAAGATGGATAAAACGCCGGTGCTGAATTCATAATGGGAACATTTAATCAAATCAGCTCCACAGCCTTCACCCTAAACTGTTGGCTCCTTTAGAAATGCAGTTCTGAAAATTTAGCAAAAGCTGCTGAAAGAAACAAAAACGATTTCCTCAGGGCTGGAAGATCAGCAGAGGCTCGAGGCAGAACTCTCCTCCAAGGCTCTTAAATTGCCAGTGAAGTCAAAGCTGAAAGGACAGTAGGGCTTTAAGATGCAGGAGTGGTGTCATTAGCACTGACTCATTTGTGGAGGTGGACAGTCACAGCTTGTGCATTAAAATTCATTTCTTCAGAGCTGGCAGCACCTTGTCCTTTCTTGTTAAGGTTGATCCTAATCTTGATCTAATGGTCCCATTTAGACCGTAAAGCATTAGGGGGCGTGGCTACTGTGTGATTGACAGACTGTACCAGACAATCAGTGCACAGAGCAGGTCAGATCCACCACTCACTCTCCCTCCGCTCCTCCTTATCCTCCCTATATGGTTCCTTCTGGTTCCAAAGGCCAAGATGGCGACGGCCAAATTTGACGGACAAACTTGAACTTCAAAACGGCAGCTTACAAACCAATGGGTGACATCATGTTACCAGCAGCCAGCAAGATCACGGGCCGGAGTCTTATGACCATGTATGATAATGTAGCCACAGCTACTGAGAAACATTTTGCGTTGGATGACAGTGTATTTCTGTGTGCGATGATTTTAAATATTAGTATTATTTTGATTATTATTTTTGTTATTTCAGTGCACGCTCTTTTATTCGTTTTATACATGTTTACTGATTCTCTCCCGAGCCTTTGGGTGAGAAAAGTGGATTATTTTTCATTGTTTTTGTCAGACAACAACAGGAAGTGCTCCCTGAACTCTTACTGTGACACCGCAGTTGAAAATTGCATTTTGGGATAAAAAAACAAATAAACAGAAATTACCTGAAAAAAACCCGAGCTCCCTCTTAAACTATTACATAAGCATGATATTATATGATTGTGGGTGGAACAGGGCATACGTTTCAATATAATGCAAGAAAACGGTTGTTATATAGGTGTTTTTATTGTGTTGACCCTGCTAGTGCTTTCAGTTTCAGTTACTGAACTCGATACCTGCTGTTGGTTTTCCACACATGTGCCCAGGGATGCATCTTCAATTATTATTTTCTGATTTACACCGAGTGTAAACAAAGCACAAGCGGGCACAGAAAATCAAATGGTTTCAGAGCATTTATAAATGTTGTTATCCACTGTGGAGTAACATAGTGCAGTATGTTAGAAATCCACCATTTCTAGAGCTCCTAGAAATGCTGGAGTGGTTGTTATTCATTAAGTATGCAACCCATTAGCCTTTAAATGAACATGTGACCATTTTCTAATTTTTGTCCTTGTGTGGTTTTGTCGGTCAAATGGGTTTTAATGAGCAGTCTGACTGGATTCTTGTGAAATGAATTTTCCCTTTTCTCATAATTTTTACCATCTCAAAAGCTCCGGGCCCATGTTTCATCTGTTGTATACAACCATGACATGATGACCTCTGACAAGTGACGTTAACAGCATTGATTACCTGGTTACCATGGCACCTGTCAGTCGGTGGGATATATTAGGTAGCTGAATCTAGTCTTTAAAGATGATGTATTGGAGGGGGACAAATTTAACAGAACAAGGGTAAATTTAATAAAAATCGCTCAACTTTATCACAACAGTTTACACGTGGAGACATAAGTAAGAGCCAATATCTAAGTTTCTGTACAAATGTAACCAAACCTTCTGAAAAAATTGACTGAAAAAGTCCAAATTGATTTGTCTGTGTCTGCTACACATGCACATAAACCAACTTAACTGTATGTATGTTTATATAAAGGCTTTTTAGGCTGCAGTGTGAAGGAAAACATTCACCAAACTGATACCTCAAGCATTAAAAGAGGAAAAAAGGGAGATCTGTGGTGTTTTGTATTTAGCTTGGCCTTACATAAAAGAATTTTTTAAAAAATCTCATGTTATTTTAAGCTATAACTTATTTGTTTTTCCATCTATTTCTGTCCCTATAAATCCTCCCTCAGGGTCAAAGATTTAAAGAGCTGCATGCAACTGAGTCATCTCAGTCTGAGATGTCATGAATAACACACTCACCTGTATAGACAAACTGACATCTTTAGTTCTGTGTGCGTGTCTGTGTGCGCACGTTCAGCTTTGACCAGTGATTAGTGAGGCTAACTTTGATTTGTTTACTTCGGATCCGGTCTGGGATGGGTCTTTTATCAGGCCTGCGGCAGAGCTCGGTTCAGAGCTCAGTTCAGATCTGCTCCAGCAGTCGGTCACAGACCCTTTAAATAAACCTCATTGCTTCCATTCACAGTAACTTTGCTGTTCAGCCCGGTGGAAATCCCTCCTTACTAAGTCCAGAACCACACATCCACATCAGCCAGTGTCATGTGGATGTCCATGTGCAAGCTCGTGTGCAGCAGACGTGACAGTGCAAGCTGTGCTTGGACTTGCAATAGATGCGATAGGCTTCAATGTATTTTTACCTGTTGCTTCCATTTTCTGTGTATTTTCTGTGAACTTGTGCAACTTCTTTGTGTTGTTGTGATTAGATGCTCGTCATCTTCCTCTGCTTGCTTGGTAAACAGCACAGATGCACAGATGTGGTTCATTTATACCTCCTCTAATGTGTTAAATGTTGGATAGTATCACAAACAGGATATTGTTTTCTGGTTTATTTCTGGGAGAGTCATGAGAGAGGAAGAAAGTCTGATCAGCAGTGTGTGACGGAAATTGTGCGAGCCCAGGTGTTATGCCCACAGCTAACAATATTTCTGCTTTCACATGGACACAATAAGAGAAGTTGATGTGCAAGGTATTAATGGAGATATAAATATATCTGCCTATATAGATGAAAAGTCAAGAGACACAATCATGTGAAATAGCTCATCACCATATAAGACAATCAGCAACTTAAATAGCAGAGTCCCTGAAGCATCATTAACTCTGTGGTTGTTTGTGTAAAACATTGATGCACAGTCCCCATGTTTCTCTACTACAAAAAAACCCCACATGGACGCCTACTACACAATCAGAGTTTATGCGAGTCAGTGTCAAATACAAGTGTTTCTCCATGTTCTGCTAAATTCAAGGCACAGTGAATGCGTACAGTGCAGATACTGGGTGCAGGTAAAATAGCTCCGGACAGTTAAACATAAATAAATAATACAAATCTAAATGTTCAATGCATATATAAATCATTAGAGGAAAACCTGGGCTTCAGATGCAAGCAGAACACCTTTACCTGACACACGCAACCTGTTACACAAACTGATGGCAGCTGGCAAGAATGACCCACTGTAGTGTTTCCTTGTCACTGTGCAGCTGGGAAGTACTCTGCTGCTGACAGGCTGGCTGTGGAGGGAATACAAAACACTATATATGACAACTGTTTCACTGTCACGATCAACAGATCTGGTCCGATGCATCTGCCGCAGCAACGAGGAATGAATTAAAACAGTAGACTTCTGAAATCTCTTCTCTGTGCAGCCTTTTGCTCCAAGCCAGATTTTTTAATCTATTTCTTAATCTCGACACTAAATAAAGAGCCCGAGTCCAATTTAAAATCAACTTAAATACTCTTTTCCCCCTTTGTTTCTTTTTTCTCACTGCTCTGATCTTTACTTGTCTAAAATAATTAACTCTGAAGATGACAGTAGGGTCCTGAAGAAAACTTGGTTGGCTTTTAAATGAGCTTCCACAGCTGCTGTTCATGTGTTTCTCCTGCTATTCTGGATGTAGTTTATTCATCTAGAGTTTTTTTGGTGTATTCTTTTCCTCCTCGCTTCTCCTAAAGGGATTTGAGGAGAAACAGGTCAGAATGCAGTAATCTCCCAATAAGAGCCGACTTATTTCTTTGAGACAAAGAAAAGGTGATCAAATTTTACCCTGGGTTGAAAACAGGTGACCAATACATGGACATGTTAAAGAAACACTTCACTAAAAATGTTTTACGTTGATGTTGATTTGTGCAGGTTTGCAGTTAAGGTTTAAGGTGTGCTACAAGTAAAGAAAAGGACACCTTATGGTCACCTCCTGGGCCTCAGTGGTGCTTACATGGCCAGACACAGGTAAAGCACATTATGCCTGTCGGGTGCTCAGCAGTTCTTCTTTATAGCTTTTCACTCATGCAGCAGACATCGATTTGTATTAAACTGACTGTGCTGCGTAGCTTGTGCGGGCCTGCCCAGATGTCTTTTTTTCAACACTGACCAATCTGTTATAGCGAACAAGGACATCACAAATTATCGCAAATAAATGAAAAAGTCAGGACCCTGAACTGCTTCAAATTATGAACTGAGGACATATGGCCCCCAGCGTCTGAGGCTCAGATGGCCAGGATCAGAGACTGTCCATTTATAGAGGAATGAATCAGGAAAATGTGCCCCTCACATTCCTAATGAAAGACTCTTCAGTCTGTTTCATCTGAGAATAGACATTCAGTTCCACTCCCTACTCAGCTTATGTTCCATTTCTTCATATGGCAATGAAATAAAAAAAAAAAAAGTAATGCGAGAGGCATGAATTCTGCCGTTGTGCAGAACATAGTGTTCTGCATACCTCCATTAACAGGAGCACGACATTAGGTAGATGCAATAGTCTGAATGCAGGTAAGTACCCATTAACTGAATCTCACCTATACAAGACACATGCAATGTGTCTTTTCTATTCAGGTTTTTGTGATGTTTTTATTTTGACCATAAACCACAAAACACACACTCTGGGTCTGAAAAGAAAACCTTCATTCTATCTAATGACCATCAGGGGGCGACCCCACTGGTTGCAAAGTCAGATTGTATTGAAGTCTATGGGAAAATGTCCCTACTTCTCCCTTGATTTATTAGCTCAGTAAACGCTTTCCTAATGAGTTTATGGTCTCAGTCTCTAGTTTCAAGTCTTCAATACAACATGATGTTCACTTATTAAAATAAATAAGTGAAAATAGACCATAAAGCAAGGTGTGCATTAGGATGTGGCTACCGTGTTATTGCCAGACTGTAACAGAAACGGTCCCACAATGCATCATGAAAAGTGATGTACAACCAATGGTCACTAACTAAGCAATGTACTGTATGTTCTGAATTTTGAGAAATGTATAGAAGGGTTCCAACTGTTAAACATCGCCATGTTAGCATTGTTAGCTCAACTGCTGTACCAATGTAAAGACTCAACAGCAGCGTGGCTGTGGACTCTTCTTAAAGGAGCTTTCAGTATTTTTTGCTAAGCTAAATTGGCAACATTAGCGTTACCAACTGTTCAGCCCATTTCCCAGGCTTTGCAAGAGTTTCTATGTTTAAAATACAAGAGGCTGTAATACGCCCTCTGAGCAGCGGCACTTCTTCAGAGCTAGCTGGCTGCTAACTTGCTAACTTCTAACTGATCGAAACAGAAGCAAAGCAAGAGGGTCGCTTTCCACCAGTGGAGACAGTTTTCAGTGAGAAAAGGAATGAAGTTTAAAGCTGAACGCGCAGCGTTTCCTCTAGACTATTGAGTAAACAGCTTTCAATGCTAACGCTGGTGATGTAGTAATCGCAAAACTTGCAGATAGCTCCCTTAAACGCCATGAACATTAAATAAAGTATCTAAAACACATGTCTCTCTGTAAGTGGTTGTTCTTCTAATAGGGCACATTCACTTAGCTCCCTGTTTAAATGTCGCTGCTTTTGTAACAAACAGTCTAAAGACTAGAGCCAATCCAAGCTGACATTTGGCGAGAATTAGGGCGTCATCCATCTTGGACAGGTCGCCAGTCTGTCACCATCAGCAGTCTAAAGTAAATAAAGTAAAGTTTAGCACTACCTCTCCAAAATCAAATTTGTGTTATGTTGGTTATTTTGATCAGACCTTCGTTCATTTGTTTCTCTCACCAACCTGTTGGACTATTTGTCACTACTATTATCACTATCACTATTGTCACTAATGAATGAATGGGTTCATTTTCCGTCCTTAGACCATCATGTTCCTGAATTATATTTCTATATTTCGGCACAAACATCCGAAGGACAAATTCAATGGGAATTCACATGACACAAAAATATGAGTCATGAATGTGAACTATCCTGAACTTTACATTTGAGTCTGACACATTTTCAGCCCCTTAGATGAAGGCTAGTCCTGCTACACTGTGTTTGGCACCACATTATGAATATCTAAGTTTTTATTTTGTCATATTTTGCAACTGACCATCACTGTTGTGTATAACAGAATTACACCTAACGTGCCCCTTTTTAAAGTCAGCATTTATAAATAGAGGACAAACATACGTAGTTTATATAGGAATGCGTTGCATGTGGTAACTAGCATATATGTGGCGTGTCCAAAAATGACGTTTCTATACAATTAAACTACAAACAGCAAAAACCAACAGTGCAATATCTGCCTGTAATGACTTCAGTATGTATGTTTTTTGTGTAATTTAACAATTTATTTTAGTAAAAAGATTGTTAAGTATCTATTTTCATTGCCTACAATCTACAATCCATCACGTAAAAGTACAAATGTTCAAAGTTCAATGTCTTTTATGTGAAAACTTTAAAATGTAAGATTTGGAGCGTTTAACTGCAAGCTTTTTTGGACAGGGAAAATAATCACATAAAGTGACTGCATCAACAAGTGCCTCAGTACCTAGGCTGAGTACATCAGAGTAAACTCCCTGACCCTTATTTTTCAATGAATTTAATTTCCCCTTCCCAGCACTCCAATGAAAAGCATCATCTTTTGCCAGATGAAAAATGCGCTCCAATCTCTGCATGTTGCCTCAGTAATTGTGTGTTTTCATGTATGTGCAGGCTCGACGCAGAGTGAATGCACAGCGAATACAGTGATAAAGGCCGACCAATAAGCGGCATGTTCTACAAGAAAATGATCATCTGCCTCAATTAAGGAAGGTCATCAGAATCAGAGCGATCTTGTTTCCTCTTTTCGACAAAACCATGTTGCCGCCACGTCAGTTTTTAAATATATCCGGTCTTGTGAATTTGCTCGGCGCGGCATAGATTCACGCTTATCCCTGGGCTTTAAAACCCCACTTAAAGTGAAATACTAGGTCAGCTTTCAGGCTTAACACAACACAGGCTCACTCTACACATAAACAATGTATACTAATGCGATACAGTGCAGCTAACATCTGTAGACTCGGCATGTTTGCTTTTCAACTGACTAAAAATGGAATGGAAAAACACTCCACCTGTCAACCTTGTGCAAATAAAACAAGTTGAAAATTTATTTTTTTATTCTTCCAGTTGAGTTTTTATTTTATTTGTTGAAAGCCAAAGAGACTCTGGGGCTGAAGTAGAAAGGAAGGAAAATCTTGTTTATCCTTCTTTACATGTCCAGATGAAGTTTTTCATACAAGACAGACGAGCAAAATACAAAAAGTCAATAACAGTCTGTGTTTTTCCACCTTGCAACTACATTGAACCAATAACGGTCATAAAGGAGGACTCATGGATTCATATATAATAAGGAGCCAAAACTGTCAACTTGTGGGGACAGGGGGTGGGACTTAACTGGCCCAAATCCTTGTCATCACAGAGAGACATATTTTGCATTAACACCACCACTAGTGCTGTGTCAGCCACTGCCAGTGACAAGCTAGCAAACAAGATAAAGAAACAAAATATGCTAACAGCGCTAACCGTTCTGATTAGACGGCTAGACACCTGATCTGAGTCTGGGTCTGCCTGAGGCTCAAACATGTAGCTGAGACTCTCTGATGTTTTCTCCTCTAACCGTCTTCATCCTCTCTGCTCCTTCACCTGTCGACCTGGAGCAGGAAGGTCGTGGTGGGTGGGGCTTACTAGTCTGATCCAGAATGTAAGTGGTAGTTTGGATAGTGTAAGTGCTGAAAAAAGAAGGCTTGCTACAAAACAAACTTTTCCTGAAACCTATATGTATTAGTAGCTGAACTATGCCACCTCATAATTGCACCTGAAAAAGTGTGTTATTTAATTTGCCCTTTGTCCATGATGTTACATGATAACCATACAGATATCCCCAGTGTGAGTTTCCGGGGCAGATCAGGCGGGACAGTATGATTATGCTGCAGGCCACCATTAAGGGTTCATGATATAATCTCTAAAAGGTTGAGTTTTGGGGGTCGGGAGATTAAAGCAGCCCCTAATTTTAAAAATGGTAGAATCATGAAATTACCAGTGGGTTGTGGAGGAGAGTGAAGTGAGAGTGAAGTTAAGTGTCATACACTATCATATTGGATTGTATCTTGTGACTAAAGAAGCGGTCCATCGAACAACATATGCAAAACATCTAAGCTCTTTGAAAACCACCACATGATGTGATGATCAGAGAAATACACAAATCACCAACAGCTCAAATGCTGAAAAATCTTTAGCTGTGCCCGCTTTGCGTATTTACCCCAACAGTAACTCTGGAAAAACAGTATTCATTGTCCAAGGCTCCGTTTTCACTCATTGTTCTCCACCATGCTGCTAAAACCTCTTTTGCCCTCACTTTCATTGGTTACCCCACAGGCTTCAGAGTAATACAGAGTGATGCACACAGCTCAGACCTAACTTCCCCAGAGAAGTGAAGTAAGTAAAGAAACTGAGTAGAAATCATGAAAGAAATGATGCTTCTCATACTTGGTCTCATACTTCGTTTTGAGATTTAGGGCTTTTTAGCTTCCATGTCAGAGTAGTGGTATTTATTTAACTCAGAGCTAAAGCAAGAAGAAACCATATTTGGAGGAGAAGGTGGAGCTGAGGAGGAGTGAGGGCTGGATCTGACCTGCCCTGCCCTGCAGTCAGGCAGGTCAGAGTGTGTGGTACAAATGGTAGCCACTCCCTAACCCTAACCCTGCTTTATGGTCTATTCTCCTCTAAATGGACCATCATTTAAAAAATGAACATAATGTTGTATCGAAGACTTGAAACTAGAGACTGAGACCATAAACTTAGGAAAACACTTACTGAGCCAATAAATCAAGGGAGAAGTAGGGACATTTTCACATAGACTTCAATACAATCTGACCACTGACCACTACACTGACAAACAGTGTAGTCGTCCCCTGCTGATGATTAGAAAAAATCCCTGTTTAAGGCATATTAGCTTCAGTTTTCAGCCCCAGAACCTACGCCATCCACTTTCGCTTCCACCGAACATGTTAGAGCATATGTAATTACCTAATGCCTCATTTGCATGGTTAACCATTCAATTTTAGGAAACTTAAAATATGAAAGATTTTTTTTTTTTTTTTTTTTTTTTTTTTTTAGACATTAACTATTTTAATGTGAATAATCAGCTGGGGACATTTCATGCATGTCTTCGTCTAATTTCAAAATTACTAGGTATGTGAAGTATGCATACATCTACGGATCATTCTGCAAAAAGCCTCTGTGTGAGGAAAGCAGGAAGATACATTAACCGGAATGCTTTTAGGTTTTCGCCACATGTGAATGAATAAACATCAAGGGAACAAGGGCATCAAAAACTACAAATTATCCCAAACATTGTGTAGGTTGAAAAGACCATTACACAGATGCGTGGTGTTCAGGAACAGTAAATGCGAGGACTGGGGCCGCAGATGACTAACCTCTTCTGAAAGGCATAAATCTTTTATTTTCAATTTATAACCTTGAATAAATAAAAAATAAATAAGTTTTTTTTTTTTTTTTAAAAAAGCAGCGGGAGTAAGTTAATCAGCACAATTCAACATGATACTAAAACTTACTTCAAAACCGGTGTTTTCAGTTCCACTTGGGTCATTAGTGTCAGCTGAGGTGCTGCTTTTACCAATTGCTGTCCTCAATAGAGTCAAAGAGGAAAATGTCAAAAAGGATGATTAGGTACATATCATATACGCTGTGCGCTCAAGACAGCAGGATTGGATGACTCCAGGATTGGCTCCAGTGACTCATTTGCTCTGCATTCATACTGACCTTTTTGAGGTTTCCATTCAGCTTAACAGCAGTGAAATGAGCTGTTGATAAGCTGATATACACTACCTCTTAAATTTGTATTTGTATTTAGCATTTGAATGATGCTTTATGGAGAGGATGCGTGCTCCCCTCTGCTGCTGTAAATAGATGCCTTTGACACATTAATTAATGCATAATTTCACAAATTATGAATTCAAATTCTAAAGACTACAGTCAATTAAAAACCTACTTATAATGTGACATGTGGGGTTATTTTTCTCAGCTACTGTCTTTAGATGATTGTCAATGAGTTGTGTTTAATCAGATCTTAACATTTAAAACTATCAATTAAATCCACAGAGCTCATCCATCTGGCTGAGGGAACCTGTTGCATTTGAAAATGAATTCCCACCGGGACTTGCTATTCCAATTTCACATCAAGTCACTCAAACAGGAGACCATTTCCTCTTTGGCCTTTCCAGCTAAACTAAATCATTATGAGGGAAAAAAAATGTGTGTTTCCATCCTCAGTGGGTGCAACACGTTTTCCACCTCGAGAGGAGCATGGAGTCCACCTCCCGCTCCTGCTCGTTGCATCACTGTGCACAGGTGCCTTTTCGATGTTCAGCCTGAACGAGACCCGGACACTGTCTGTTGATCGTATGGAATCTGCTTCAGCCTTAGGGATGGACAGTTAATAAATGTAACCTCTCAGCTCCTGGAAATCTGTCAATAAGGTTTGATAATCGCAAAAATCTGTAAATTTCATGAAGGCAGAGAGGGAGATTAGAAGGTTAAGAAGTGACATCCTTTCAAATTAATGCTTGGCAACATGTCAAGTGCAGAGGCTGCTCGGTATAGCATTTCTCTTGAGAAATAAAAAAAAAATCACATTTTTTTTTTGGTGAGGGAAAGAGGGTGCAACCAGCACAAAGGCAGAGAATATTAATGCTGTTTGAGGCAACCTGAAGTGAATCATAATGGAGTTCTTCTGACCAACAGACATGTCAGCGCACAACCAAGAAGCCTGATGAAAATGTGTCTGTGTGCGTTTTCTTTTCTTTTCTTTTTTTTTTTTTTATCATAAGCTCTGCTCTTCTTACCTCTGACATGTATGTGAATGACAGGCATGACTTTTTCACCTGTTATTGTCTCTGTTTTGTATTTAATGTTGACTGAAACGTTATGGTGGAAAACACACCACTGGTGAGTAAAAGAGAAGTATATCCAAAAACTGAATCGAATACAGATGGATCAGCTCAGTTCAGTGCTGATGGTCTAAAGAGAGAACCCATGGTTTTTATTGTTATTTACAAGGTTCAGTGGTTTGCTTGTAAAAATACAACCCCAGAACCAAAAAAGCTGCTGCACACTCATATCAAGGTTAAGAAACCAAAGGCTGGTCTGCAAATCAAGCATCAAATAAAGGTCCAGTATCCAGTATACGTACAGTATGTACAGAAAACAGAAGCTTTAGTCCTTGTATTTTACCAAACTAGGAAAGCAGTTTCTTTATGCACTCGGCTTTGGGCACATTGGATGGCTTGAAAGAGTAAATAACCTCCCTGAATTGTTGTCACAGTGTTGTGAGCACAGTGTTTCCTTAAAATTTAGTTTGCCCTTAATTGGATTAAAAATGGAACAAACATAAGTGGGCAGTGGTGTCCACATACTTTTCAGCCTTAGGGATGAAAATCATGCATCAATGTATAACAAGCGGGACATGTTAAATATTTTTATGCATGATCTCCCAAGTTAGGTGATTAGTGGTCAGAGCAGAGTGTAGGTGTATCCTTCGAGCAAACTGTGTGGGCTGTGTACACGTCGACCTTGCTCTTCCACAATGATTCAACTGGTGCACGCATAACATTGCAGCAGAGGGTGCAGCAGTGCTACCACACAATGAGGTTAACAGCAGGGCACGTAACACGTATTTGCACGTGCATCTCCCGAGACAGGTTGAGATCAATGCAGAGCAGAGGTCTAATAGGTTCCCTATTCAGAGTCATGTTGGAGAAGCTGCATGGTCTGAGGCTAAACTGTTCCCCAGGTTCTTCAATATTACAATCACAAATTTTAGCCCAATAAGTACAAGTTCAAGAAATAAATGTATTATGTCATATTCTGCCTCACTCTTTTTGGCAATGACTGAGTTAGTTGTGTTTCCATGGTAATTTTTGCACCAGTTCCCTGTAATGCATTTAAAAAAAAAAACAAATAAAAACAAAAAACAAACAAAAAAAACAACAACCCTCTGCCACCCCCTAGTGGACATGTGACAAAAGCACATTGTGTAGCGGTTTAGGTCTTCAGGCCTTTATTCTCATTATTATTATTTTAAAATCAATAGTTTCAGTGAATTCGATTTACAAAATATCAAATATCAACAAAATACACACACACACACACACACACACATGGAAAAAAAATCAGCGCAATTGAAAAACAACCAGCACAAGCAAGTAAATTCCAGACATGTATGTTGAACATTATGCAACCAAACACAATAAATCCTTATTTACATCAGCCCCCAGTAGTTTCTTCCTCAGTAACAGTAATATTACATGTTCATTTGAAGGATGCACCAAATTTCTTTATTAGTGTGTATATATAAATATATATATTAAATAAAACATGGTGTTATCGTTCTGCTTCATCTGTTTTGTTCTACATGTGTAAAACGAGTGAATGTCGGAGTCAGTAAAGAAGCGTTGCGTTCACTGAGCGCTGGAGCTGTTAACGTGCAGAAACAAGTACGAGTTCAAATGACACAGCTCCGGTTTTTACCATAAAAAAAAAAAATGAATGACTGTAAAAAAAAAAAAAAAAAAGCACATCGCGCTTTGACCACATTTGGTCACGGATTTCACTTCTCTCCGGTGAGAGAGAGCGGTTTGTTTGTGTGCTACAGTGATGGCCGACCGGGGTGAAACAATTCCAAACCGCACCGCTCCCTGATTGGCCAACGAACGGCTCGCTGAATGCGATTGGTCAATCCGCGGTGCGCTGCCTAAGCGGTCCGACCGGGAAACGCGGCCACTCGGAAAGCGCGACACCCGCCAGGTAACTCGTTGCGCCGCGTGTAATTAACCATATTTAAGTACGTTTAGACCTTTATCATCGTAGGTTTTTTTTTTAGGCAGTAGTGAAGACGGAAACGTGCGCGTATTTTGTTTTTTCTTCACGTTTTCTACTCAATCTCTCCCTCCCCCGCGTAGCCTGTGGTGATGCGCTAGCTAGTTTGCTAACATGTTACCGGCTAGCCGGTGAAGCTTGAACATAGCTGCGGATTTTGGCACAAAAACAATATCATTGGCCCTCGGCGACCGCTCTCTCTCCTAACAGCACCGCAAACTCACTCGCTCTCGGTTACTCTGTGCGTCTCCGTGGCGAGTGGCGTCCGCTTTGCCAAGTTGAGCTAATGTCGCAGAGCGAGCTTTGGATTTAACGACGCTCAGCTGTTGTTTATGGTCATCGATCACCGCGCTCGACTCCGACCCCGGTTGTTTTGTAATATTTAACAGTAAGAAGACAGTGTGTGGACGGAAACCAGCTCTGTGGCCAGAGGTGGTCACGTTTGTGTCACTGTAGTATCTTGACAGGCGAAGCTCTCTCTCTTTTTTTTTTAAGCCACTTATTTAACAACGAGCTACCTCCAAAAAACATAACCACAGCCACTAGCAAGTATTATGTTTTTGTAAATATTAGATATAAAGCCAATGGGAAGCTCCAGCCCCAGGATGCAGTGAGATGGAAAATATAGGCGAAATATTAAGAGAGGAAACTACTCCAGAGTTGCTGCTGTAGTTATTTAAAGCTAATTTAATCTATAATTATTTATTTTGTCATTACTATTAATTCATGTGATTTAATTATTTTTATTTTCCCTTGTTTGTTAAAAAACCAAGAGGAAGAAAAGGACACATTTACTTGTAGCTGTGTTTCGTGAAGAATTTTGAAGTTGGTATCAGCTTTATTTAGATTTTTTTTTTTTTTTTTTTCTGTCATCTGCACAGTCATGGCTTTCCATCAGGATCGTGGAGGTCACAGGGGAGGGATGCCCCCAGGCCAGCACGGCTCCCCTCAAAGCTACCGACCGGCCAACCTGAGGCCGCCACCCCCTCAGCCTCCTGTGCCTCCGTACCACTACGATCCACAGACTCCTCCCAGTTCAGGCTACCATGGAAACAGCAGCTACATGCCCCCGCATTCTGACTTCATGCAGTACCCTCCTCCAGCACCATCCCAAACTCCCAATTCTCTTAACCAGTGTCCAGTGCGCCCACCCTTTCCCAAGCCCCCAGTCAGGCAGGGCTTCCTAGAACCTCCACCTAACTTTCCACCTCCTCCGTTGCCCAGCTCCACTGGGAGTCCGGCACCAGGGTCCCAGGTGTCTGCTCAGAATGCCTACCACCCTTACATGATGCCACCTGTGCCACCACCACCATTACCACACCCACCCATGCCTCACCCGATGGCCTCTCAGTCTATGGGCTACCACCCTCCATACTCCATGAACTATCCCCATCCTCCTCACCCTCCATTTCCTCCTCCCACCTTCAGTTCTGGCTACACCCAGAACCCCAGCTCATTCAAACCAGAGCACAGCTTCAGGCACGGGGGGCAGTATAAGTATGAAAAACCCATGGACAACAGGAGGTCACCAGAAAGAGGGTATCGGCATGATGACCACAGGCAGAAGGGCTATGGCTACAGTAGCCACGGTGATAGGCACAAAATGGAATTTCCCGGAGAGAAGAAAGATCGTGGGAGGAGTCCAGACAGGCGTGTCAGGCCAGAGGGTGGAAGGTACAGGTCTGAGTACGACAGAGGCCGGACTCCCCCCAGACACAGGAGCAGGGATCGAAGCAGGTACACAGACAGCGGTCGCCTGAATGAGATCAACCTGTGAAATGAGTTTTTTTCTTAATGCTCTGTGTGTGGTTGTTCACAGAGAGAGGCATCGCCACAGAGAAAGTCGGAGATCCCAGTCACCTGACAGGCACAGAAAGAGACCTCGGAGGTACGCAAGTAATCCCTTATGTTTCTTATTAAAGCTGTTGTGAAATTCTAATCCCAATTCAACTAAACAGGTAAATACATGTTTCTTTGTGTCATTTTAGCCGCAGTTTTGCTTCCTCACATTGTTACATCTCCCATATTTGTTGTTCGTTTTGATGTGACACTACTTTTCTGCTTTGGTTGCTTGCATGGTCTTTGGTTGTGAAATGGTTCCATGATTTGCCCCATCACCTGTTATTTTAAAATGTTTATGAAGCTGAATGTTCAAACTTAAGCCTCAAAACCAAAACTGAGGGCATTGTACAGTTGAGGTTCTAATTTACATCTATATTACTGAATATTCATTTTCCATGACTAATTGGGCTGCATCGCTTGTTGTGATTTTATATATGGTTTGGAAAAATCCGAGCACAAGCATATCTCCATGAAGTTGGGGTACTGTGAGAGACAGAAAAAAAAGTCCAGATCATCTCTAGAGTCACTTTCTGTCCTGTGTCCTTCAAAGTCCAATAGTGGATACAGTAGTGAAAGCTTTTTTTTGGTCTCCAAACCCAAACTGAGATGTTTGGATTTTGTCTCTTGGGTTATTTTTCAAGACAGATCTCCCCCACAGCCACTGTTAGACATATCTTTGCTGGGTTTTTGCTTCCCCTCTGACAAGTAAGTAGTGTTTATAGGAGACCACTTTATAGGATTTAGTGGCGTCTGCTGGTGAGGTTTTAGATTGCAGCCGACTGAATCCTGCTCCCCTCACCCCTCCCTCTCCAACCACATACTAACCCTACTGTGGCCTTGAGGTAATTGAAAAGTGTTTGGTTTGTCTATTCTGGGCTTTTAACACTAACACTAACATAGTGAGGTCTATGGAAGAGGATCTGCTTCTTATGTAGACAAGAGGGGCTCATTCTCTAAGCTAAAGAAAACACAACAGTTCTCAGTTTTAGGTGAATATCCACCGATCCTGATCCTTGTTTTTTTTTTCATTTGAAGTCGATCCACAAGCAGAGACAGGAAGCGAGGTCGCTGGGAGGAAGAGAGGGAGAGGAGGCAGGAGGGCTCTTCAGGCCCGAGCAGAGAGCGCAGCTACTCCTCCATCAGGAGCAAAGACTCCGATGAGGCCTTCAGCGACAGGGACCACGAGCGGGAGAGGGAACGGGACAGAGACAGAGAGAAGGAAAAGGAGAAAGCGGATGATGAGAAAGAGGAGGAAGAGCTGCTGAAACCTGCCTGGATACGCTGCACCCACGCTGAGAACTACTACTCCAATGACCCCATGGACCAAGTGGTACTGTTGGCGCTTTGCTTCTGATTATACCGCTCTTATGTTCAACTGCTAATTGTTTGTTGTCACATATAATAGATATTATACAATTTCTACCCTGTTGCAACAGAGTCAATAGCCATAAAAATATCATTGCTTGCGGTTTGATATAGGTACTTACAAGTGAATGGCTTGTTTTGTTTGATTGGATTAAGCAAATTGCCCATCAACACTTTAAACAGACTTATTTGATATTGTTTAATCCAACTGACTACCAAAGCAAACCTTCCCAGTCTGGTGCCTGCCATTTCATCAGTTTTGTCTTTGATGGTGTTGTTGAGGAGTTGGATTAGTTTCTCTCTTAAAACTATGTTTTCTGCCTCTCGGTTAATAGCAAACATTTATAAGATGCATCTCACTCACCCTTTGCAAGTCACAGCCTGCCCTCTCAAATGCTTGACTGATGTCTGTGGAGTTTTCGGATAGCGCCGACTCCTTTTTTCTTTTCTAAAAACTCTGACCTTTACCAGGAGTCTCTGAATGCCTGCTTCCTGCTGTCCTCAGCTACTTTCTTCCCACAAATTACATATTCTGGCAGAGACCTGACCTGTCCTTCAGTAAAACTAAAGTGAAGGTAAATGTCGAGAGGGAGCCGGACTTTATTTCTTTGCCTGTCTATGAACAGATTTACTACGGTTATGTCTAATGCTTTTCTGCTGTGACAGCGTTGATGCTACCTTTG
This sequence comes from Rachycentron canadum, assembly GCA_038496675.1. Lineage (NCBI taxonomy): Eukaryota > Metazoa > Chordata > Actinopteri > Carangiformes > Rachycentridae > Rachycentron > Rachycentron canadum. The sequence goes on along the minus strand of CM076667.1, from coordinate 18,466,420 downwards.
GGAGTTAGATATTATAGCTGCCCCAGTGACACGCACGGGCCTGAGAGTGCAGGACACGGTGGTGTAATATTTGTGAGGGTTGAGAGCAAAAGCCAAAATATAAACGGATAATCTACTCTTTAAGTGACACCATCGAGTTTTGCATTTAGTTTTTCCATGATATTTTTATTTCATTAGTGTATCTGTAACATCTGTGCAACAGCCAAGGTCGCACTTCGCCGTTCCAATTTCAACACTTCAAGCAGCGGAACACTTTCTGTTTATTTCTGTTTGTTTATTTAATTTCAGGGAGACTCTACAGTCGTGGGGACCAGTAAACTGCGGGACCTGTATGAACGCTTCGAGGAGGAGTTGGGGAGGAGACAGGAGCGGGCCAAGGACGCTCGACCGAAATGGGAGCCACCCAAGACCAAGCTGGATGAGGATCCAGGTGAGCAGTGCGGTGAAACTGCAACTTACGAGGCGAAGGCGGCCGGTGCTTCTGTTAACAAGTTTTTGATTCAAAGGGTTTGTGGTGTGGAGGAGCTGCACTGAAAATCAACACCATTTCACAGCAGCACACAATGATCACACAGCTGATTCAACACCTCTTTATCACAGGTTGATAAAAAAATTGACCATTAATATAAGGCATCGTATCATTGAACAGTGTTATTGCACATCGCAGATTCTGATCTTCCTCATATTGTTCACGCCTAGTCAGAGGTACAATCCCATAGTTGTTTTGAATTCATAAAAGAAACCACGAGTACAATGCAAAGTAATCCAGGGTATCATTTCTTGCTTTCATCTTGCTGTTTTTGTTTTATACCTCCAACAGCCAGTGACTGATCCCTTAATTGAAACCAACCTGCACCAGCTCTAAGTTGCTCCGGATGCATGTGCAGCAGCCAAATAACCACGAACAGTTAATACATCTGTCGACAACCTTTTGTTATAGATGCACACAGAAACTTGCTGTCTTCTCAGCAGTGCATTGGGCTGAGACAGAGATTAAGTTCAGTGTTTATGATGTTATCTGCAGGGCTGTCGGCTGCATTGTCTCTTTCAGCACCACAACAGTATCAATCTCGCCCAGGGAGATCTAATTTGCTAAATACGTAGCTGTGGGCACTGCCTTTGCAGTCAAGCACTCAAGTTAAAATGCTGATAAGAATTGAAGCTAAAAGCCACAAACTATTCAGATGAATGTGAATTATAATCCTCATTTTGGTGCAAGGTTTCTTTTCGCTAAGTGTTGGACGGAAAAAAAGAAAATGTCAATGAGGCGTCAATATTGGCAATTGTGCTAAGATTTAACTGCAGATGGCGAGGAAAGTGGACGTCATAATGAAGATTATTTCAACAATGAATCCAGCATGAACTTAATTTGTTTCCCCAAAGAAACATTGAGGTGAAAGTTTGTTGTATCATCAGCATTGTGCGGATAAGCTGGCAAAGACAGAGTGCACACAGTTTGAAAACACTGACAGATTGCTTTACTGGGACTTTATGTGGTATAATACTTTGCGAGGGCAGAGCTGAGCAAGGGGAGCTTAACCACTCGACCAAGCTCCAGCTCAGCAAATTATGTTTCAGTTGTCAGCCCTGTAACGTTCTAATGATTAAAGACCTTTTTGCTCTTTGGTTCCAGACGACAGCAGCAGTGACTCAGACTGTGAGTCAGATGGCGAAGGAAGCACCTGCTCCAGCAGCTCTGACTCTGAGGTTTTCGATGTCATTGCGGAAATCAAGAGGAAGAAAGCTCATCCCGACCGCCTGCACGAGGAGCTGTGGTACAACGACCCAGGACAGGTCGGTCTTGACAAAGGGATTATGTTACAAAAACCAAAGCTTCATCTTCTATAATTATCTTCTGTAATTCTAGACAGACCAAAATAAAGCAATCTGTGAGGCGACTCCATGGCGTCTGTATCATAATATAGCGTCCAGCGGGTCAAATCTACTGTAGAATAACAGTGTACATATAAAGCAGATATTGAAAACGCAGGCAGACCATAGAAGCTGTGTCTCATTTTGAGTGTGTAGTGCAAAAACAGAACATGCATTTGTATACGAGTCCAAAAAATGGCCGGGGTGATACATTGGTGGGGTAGATTGAGGTAATTTTTGAAACAGTACCTCCATTGCATAATGTGTCCAGCAGAGTGCAGGGAGAAGTTACGTTTTCAACTATAAAATGTCCCAATTTTTTAGAATTCCTTATCGAGATTGTTCAATGTTTAGTGCTTGTGTTCACGGAAAATCCTGCACACGGGTCTTGCTTAGCATCGCAACGTATTGGCCATCATAACGTTTCGGTGTCTCTCGGCCTTCATCAGAAGTAGTAGTAGTAGTTGGATGCTAAACAAGGTCAGCGTGATATCAGATATTCTTTCTTTCAGGATTCTTTCAGCATCAGAAATTTGGACATCCGAGTGAAAAAAGGGAGAAACCACGGGCTAAATAACTAGAATACAGGAAGACAGGATGTTAGAATAAAAGTAGGATATAAATATATATATATTACATTTTTACTAATGTGATAAAGCCTTGTTTAAAACTGAAATGGAGGAGTCTAAACTTCGACCTCATTCAACTTCAGAAAGTGAAAGGGATGTCTTGGGATATTGGAGTCAGCCTGTCTATAATGTAGATACACTTTACAATGTAATACTTTATGAAATATTGAACGCATTTCCATCAATACTGGATTGTGAGCACCAAGTTCAAGTGTCTGGGAGCTTTTGAAATCATCATTCCTCAAAAATGTTTCTTGTCTGATATCAAACTGTGCAATTTTTTGAAAAGAGTTTTTCTGTAAATTGATTTGTTGAAATATTTGGAAAACGTATAAAATAGCACATTCATTCAGCTATTACACTTTAAAATGGAGACAGAAGCCAATGTTTTTTTTGTTTTGTTTTTTTTTTGTGTTTATTGTGTTATGGAAGAGGAAAGACCTTATTGTCAGAGCTTGCCTTCACATTGCTGGAACACTATCGCAAAGATAAACTCAAAACTCCAGTGAAGTAAGTAAAGGTCAGGAGTGTGAGGTTTAGAGATGTGAAATGCTCAGCAGCTCCTGTGTTATACATGGCAAGTGGAGCAGTTGTCTGATTTACGTATTTTCTTTCTGTCCAGATGAATGATGGTCCCTTGTGCAAGTGCAGTGCCAAGGCCAGACGTACAGGGATCCGCCACAGCATCTACCCGGGGGAGGAGGTATGACACGCCGTGAATAAATCACCCTTTCATAACCTTGAAGTTGTGCCACACAGGGGCAAGGACATTATTGTAGTCAGCCTAAATGTATTCTCTATACAGAGGCCATTTTCTATTGTGTTAGAGGGACAGTAAGTAAGGGTTTGTCATCCTAAAGAGCCAAATGATGATATTACATCTGTGAGAATTAGGCAGGGAGTCGGTCTATAACCAGCGATCCATCGATTTATTTTGCCACCTGCTGAGGTTTTCTAAGTTTTCATGACTCATTTTCTTGTCTCACTGTGCTTTGGAACAAAAACTCCCACATCGATGCATCTGCAGCTGACGAATGATGATTTCAACAACAGATCTCAGAGCTGTCTGTGTGATACTACCCCTGTACTGCATTATTATTAAACTCTTTACATTTAAGGGGAAATGGAGGCCAGTTAAGGAAAAGGTAACCTCCTTTGTTTGCCATTAGTGACCAAAGAAGGCTATAGACAATTTAATAACTTTTTGAAGTATTTTTCATGGAGGTAAATTTAGATCACTCTGCAGAAAGATCTTAGTAGATCTTAGCTGTAGTGCTGCAGATTTCTACCCATCTTATGCAAGCATATCTTACTTGAAGGTCATATTAAGTCTTAAAAATCTATATGCTCTGGAAAAGGAACATGACTCGCTCCCTTTAGTTAGTTAGGTCGTTAACTAATTGCTCGTTGCGTTGACCTGGAAATTATTATTCAATTAATTGTTTTTTAATGGGCAGTACGGCTTTCCTCATTAAAGGGTGTACATCAGGCTTCACTGGGATGTGTTTGTCACAAATATGTTTTTCTCTTCATTAACTTGGTAAATCCCTCAGCGTAAATGCATTAATGTGTGTGTGTGTGTGTGTTTGGGGGGGGGAGTCCTATTTTTAAAGTCAAATCAACAAACCGATTAGTGGAAGTAATCCTAAAATGAATCAATCAAAAGAAAATGAATCAGCAACTATTTTGATGAATCATTTAGGGAATTTTTTTAGACAAAAATGCCAAATGTTTTGTAGCTCCGTAGCCCTGGCCCCTTAATGGGAGGTTTCGCTGCCTTTGTCGGTTTTATATTATTGTCAGTTGAATATCTTTTGGGATGATGGTCAGGCAAAATGAGATGAGACTTTTTTTTTTTTAATTTAATTTTTTTTTTTTACAGTTTGCTGTAGTCTATCTAGTCACTGAGAAAGTATTTGGCTGATTAAAAATAAAAGTAGTAGTTGGTTTCAGCCGTAGACTGTATATAAAGATGGTTCTGTGGCTGTAGAGTGAAGCCAGTGCTGAAGAGCCTCAAACCTTCATTCTATCTAATGGCCAATACAAAGCCAGATTGTATTGAAGTCTATGGGAAAACGGGCTCAAAATTTCTCCCCTGATTAATTAGTTCAGTAAATGTTGATGATCCTAATGAGTTTATGGTCTCAGTCTCTATTTTCAAGTCTTCAATACAACGTGATCATTTTTTTTTTTTTAAATGTTGGTCCCGTTTAGGGGAAAATAGACCATAAAGCAGGGGATGCATCAAGGCGTGGCTACCCCGCGATTGACTTACATCCTATACCATATCAGCTGTGTTATATGATGAGGATGAGCTGCGTGTGAGACTCTGCATGTCTGTCTTTCAGTCTGTGAAACAGTGTCGTCCAATGAACAACAATGCGGGAAAACTGTTCCACTACAGGATCACTGTGTCTCCTCCAACCAACTTCCTGGTACGACTATGTCTTTTTTTTTTTTTTTTTTTTTGAGACCCTGAAATGGGAGACGTTGCTGTTGCTGTTGTGTGTTTTATGGCAGTAATCCCTGTTTGTGTTGTGACACAAACACAGCTGCAGCGTCTTGTTCCCACGTGTGACCAGTTGTTTTCCCTTTCAGACTGACAGGCCGACGGTGATCGAATACGATGACCACGAGTACCTGTTTGAAGGCTTCTCTCTCTTCTCCCACACACCTCTCACTAACGTAAGCCTGCTTTGAGTTGTTAGCAGTGTAGGCGATAAGCCATGAATTTTACACCACAACAGTTTCAGATTTTTGACAGTAAGTGGGTGTCACTGTGCAGTTGTTTTTTTTTTTTTTTCCTCACTCACGCCTGTATTCTTTTTATTTATTTATTTATTTTATTTTTTTTTTGTCATTGCTATTTATTTAGTTGCTTGGAGTTTGCAGAGTTCTTTTCACATTGAGTTTTTTGAGGCAGGTGTCACACTGAGTTAACTTGACTGTTTTATTTGGAAGTGTCAAGATGAAAGCAGAAAGTTTACAGGGTTTCTTATAACTTCTCCAAGAGCATCAACCCCCCCCACCCCACATTTCATATTCAAACAGACTGTGTGGCATCTATAAACATTGCATATAATTTTTACTCAAGCTCATTTAACAGAAATAATGAAGACAGATTTTTTTTTTTTAACTCTGGGTTTTTTCCTCACTGCTTTTTCGTGGTAATATTTCTAGATCCCTGTTTGTTTACATTCAGGAAAATCACATCACAATGATAAAATCATGTTTTACAGCTCTTGCACACCATTAATTCTTATTGATATCTACATGGGACTGAAAAAAAAAAAAACATAAAGAGACAGCCTGTTTTGATCTCCAATTTTATTTGATTTAGTTGCACTTTGTTGTCAGATTTCTGTTTCTATTTCTGTTGTTTTCTTTCATGATCTAAGATTCATTCATAACAAGTAAAAGTGACAGTGTTTAGGGTGTCTGATAATGTTAACTTTTAATATAATATATAATACTTTTTTTTGATAGTTTCAGTTGTACAAGCCCCTCCTGGTATTCCTCCCACATCTGCTGTGAACTATAGTCTCTCTCCTCTCTGATCTGTGAGCCTGCCAGCTTGAAACTCCACGATGGGTTTTATTACCTCTCTCCGCACACAGGCCTACTACTGCCCAGTCAGCTCTGCACTGGCCACATATGATACAATTCCTCCTTCTACATGTCTGTTAAAGGCATCACATATAATTTAGGTCAGAGTTTGAGTGGGGGGGGGGGAGTGAGAAAAAAAAAATCCCCCTCTTCAACGCCGCTCTGCTCAAAAATAACTTAAATCGGCTTTTGGCTTTGGGTTGGTGTCTTTGTTGCCTGGACAAAGTGCTCCTCTCTTGCTGTGCTGACCTTGTTGCAGACTCCTATCCCTCACGTTTGAAGACCCATCAGCGGCTGTCAAACATTAGAGAGGTCGTGACTTAAAAGAACCATCTCCTTCTGTAGCCAGTTGAGCCTCTTTTTTTTTTTTTTTTTCTCTCCCAAGGAGGAAGTTTAAAGCCAAAGACAAATCGACAGGACACAACCAAACCAAATCAGTGGCCACGCGTGTGTGTGTGCGCGTCTGTTTTTCCTGCATGTTTGAATAATAAACTACTTGGTCAATATCCTTCTAGCATGAAAAGAGCCCAGAGGATTAGGCATGATTTGAACTGGATAATTTAAGCAGCCCTTGTTAAAAGCTGGGGTAAACGCCTCGTGGCAGTGTGGGGATTAGGAATCTCGGAGTGTGGTGATATTAGCCCCCCTGCTAGTTAGCCGCCGGGATGGGCAAGAATGAATGTGGCTCCCAGGTTAATCTCTTAAAATGGACCCCTGCGCTCTGGCAACAAAGACCGTGTAACTAGGGAGATTAAACACAGAAGAGCAGGCTTATCTATTTAGCAAGATTTGAGTTACTTAATTTTCAAGAGTCAGGTGCACAGCCTATGTGCGTCTGTGGAGGCGCGTGTGTGTTTGTGTACGCCTGTGTTTTCAAATTGACCAAAGTTTGTGCATGTTTATACACGATGAAGCGAGTTAAGAGTGCGAGTTCTTGAGCACCCGTACTTTTTCTTTACGTGCATGTGGTTGCGAGCGCCATTTTGGCCAAGCTCCACAGCAGAGATGAGGTTTTAATGAGTTTCCTTGAAAAGCTGTAACCTCTGCCTCACGCCATGGTAATGAGTCGGCCCGTCCTTTCTTCTGCTCGTCCTCTGTTCCTTTCATCATCACAGATTCCATTGTGCCGTGTGATCCGCTTCAACATAGATTACACCATTCACTTCATACAGGAGATGACACCGGAGGTCAGTAAAACCCCACTTTATCTCCCAGCTCTTTCTCTCCCCTTTCTCACCCCTTTTTGTTTTTATCTCAAACGGCTGCGACTGAGCACAGCTGAGCCACACGTAACCCTCACACCTCAGTGCCTGGGTGAGCGAAGGTGCTAATCCTTTTAGAGGAGGGAGAGGAGATTCTTTTTAACCTGCTGAAGTTGATTACGTCGATAAGGTGGCTTATGTGATAAAGTTAGAGAACTGGATTTGCTTATCAGTCGTATCTACATTAAAACACCCCTGCTTTTTTGAGTCTGCCTGCACTGTATGCTCACAAAATGCTGCTATCAAACACCAACACATCTCTCTCCTGGGTCCAGAACTACTGTGTCCGAGGCCTGGAGCTGTTCGCCTCCTACTTGTTCCAGGACATTCTTGAGCTGTATGACTGGAACCTGACAGGTAGTCCAAAAGATTGGCCAGTTTAACTAGAAACTACCTTTTTCAAGCTCATGCCTGGGATGCATGTATGACATTTGTTTCGATAGTGAAATTGCTTGACATAAGAGAGGAAATTATGCACTTATATGTATGTATGAAGTCATTCTTGAGGGGCTCATATACTTTTTTTTTCCAACCAAGTTTGCAAATGTTTAGATCATCTTTGCAATATGGACAATAAGGATACAAGGATTTCTGTGTTATTAGTTAGAATAGATTGTTTGCTCATTGTTGTAACTTGGATAAAGATCAGATGAAACAAGTTTAAACGTGGTAAATTAAAAATTTTACTTTTGCAGTCACAGATAACATCAGATAAAGAAAGCACAGTAACCGAAAGGGCGTGAAATTGTCAAGCAGCATGATTGTGATTTGTCATTTCAGCCATAACTTTACACTTCTAATCTTTTACTTAAGTGAAATGCACGTTTGTGTTATGAATAGTTGTTAAAGAAGTTAAAAAAAAAAAAATCTGTCTGCTCCTTTGTTCAGGTCCTGATTTTGAGAGTGATGCCCCTGGATGCCAGCGGTTTCATTTCATGCCCCGTTTTGTCCGATTCTTACCTGGTAAGACTCCTAACAACCTGCCTCAGGTTTGTCTCCCTCTCGTGGTCAGTGGCAACGCAGTGCTCCATTTTAAAACCTTCCACACGAAAGAAAAAAGATGCACATCTACTCCCAACACTTCTGCCCCTGATCTTGATGTATGTGGTGTGTTCACTTACAGAGCCTGAGCCGCTCTGCAGCTGCATGGTGTTCATCTTTGATACACATGATGGTGCTGGTGCACTGTGATATTGCCCCAGAGTTTGTTATGACAACCGCACCACCTACCTTCTTTCCATCAAAAAACAATTTCTCTCCTAGCTTTCCCAATTTAGTTTGCTACAAACACTTATCTGCCTCTTTTACAATAGAACCCCCCCCCCCCCAGATGTTTCTGATGTGATCTGTAAAGAGAAATAGCCTGGGAGTTACAGTAAGAGCATGATGACGGTGTGTTTGAAAGTTTCAGAGAGAGAGAGAGAGCGCGCGTGTGTGTGTGTGTGTGTGTGTGTGTGTGTGTGTGTGTGTGTGTGTGTGTGTGTGTGTGTGTATTTGTGTATTTGTTTGTGTCTTAATGCATTCCCTGGACCGAGAGCACAGTGGATTTTTGCATCAGTCCATTTGAACACTCATAAATGGGGGTCAATCAATCTTGCATGAGTGTCTATTAAACCGACTCTCTCCGACCTGCCGGCGCACATGTGTGTGCGTGTATGTGCTTTCACGTGTTGTGTGGCATCTGACCTTTCATCTGATCAGAGCCCGTGTTCACCTGCGTGTTTCCTGAACAATGCAATTGTGATGCACGGGGACATTTTCACAGTATGTAATGTTGGCTCAAAAAACTCTGAGTTGGCAGAGGTGAGGCGGGTTGAGATGCTTGTATAAACACAAAGACTTTCTCCAACATGGAAGCTGATTTTGGGCCAAGGATTTTGAACAATGAAAGAGTGCATTGTATGGAAGCTCAGAGAAAAATGTTCCCTTGAGGAAAAAGTCACAGCTTGTTTAATTCCACAAATTTTAGTTATGAAATATGAGATTTTAGCTTTTTTTTTTTTTTTTTTTTAATTAACTGATTGTTCATGTTAATAAATATTTATGTCTCAGATGGCGGGAAGGAGGTGCTGTCCATGCATCAGGTGCTGCTGTACCTGCTACGCAGCAGCAAGCCCCTGGTCCCCGAGGAGGAGATTGCAGACATGCTGCAGTGGGAGGAGCTGGAGTGGCAGAAATACGCGGAGGAGTGCAAGGGCATGATCGTCACCAACCCGGGCATGGTGAGGCCTCAGCGTCTCCGTAACGACAGGAGGTGGCCTTGTCTCCCGTTTCAAGGGCGTTTGTCGCCCCCAACCCCGACACTGCAGGAATAAGGCAGTTCATGTTAGCCTGTGACATGAGCAATCTCACCTATTATCCCCAAGGGCGTTTGCTGTCATCAACACCGGTCGAGCCGAAGCTTTTATGTCACAGTGAAGTTGGTTAACCTTCTTGTCTGGCCCATATTTTAAAGAATGTAGAATAATTGTGTTTGGGTAAAGGTGAAGATGTCATTGCTAGCTAAAAGGTTGCATATGAACAGTGAATATGATTGTGTAACCTTTGTGGCGTGGGTGAGTTATTGAGTCAACTGGCCCTCCTGGCAGGACTGAATTGTTGCTGTCAGGTTCTCCTGTAGGTGGGTGTATAATAGTCTTCCATCTGTAGACTCAAGTTAAAGATTGGTCTGCCAGTCAAACACAGTCTATTAAAAAAGTCATATACAGAAACTTGCTCTGTTTGGTGGAAATAGAACTATATGTGGCGATAGTCAACTTTATCATCTTCACTGTCACTTTTGGGATATTTGCTTTGTTGTCACTGTTTTATTGCCTTTTCATTCCATTCAGAAACGAGCAGAATTGGCTGAAATTCTTCTCATATAATGTCAGTAATAATAATGATAACTTGCATTACCAGTCTGTGTCGCCCACAATTGTCAGTTAACCCATTCAGTCAGTCAGAAATGCCACAAAGCAGTAAAAACCACGAGAAGGGCCGCCCTCACTCTACACAGAGCTGCGCAGGAGTAACAGTGGAAGGTTGTAGATGTTCTAGACCGAGTCTTGTCTTAAAGTGACTGAAGTTGGTGTCGGAAACGGAGTCAGAGCAAAGTGCCGGACAGCGTGAGGCAGAGCAGGGCAGGGCAGCGCAACTTGTTTTTTTCGGCCGCTGCGATGCTCTCAGCTCCGGTGTCCGTCTGACAGCGCTGTCAGGAGCCCGGCAGGAGACACAGTCCAGTGCAGGAAGGATTTCCAAACTGAGCTATAACCAAGATGCCAACTTTTACTTTCTCTGCCTGCGTGGAAATCTGATATTTTGACAACCGAGGAAGATGAACAAAGACCTCAAAACGCGAGTTTCTAGGTATAACATGAGAGTTGAAAGCTGAACTAACGCGACTGGCGCAGGGGAGTGCGCCAGTTTGTAGCGTCGACTGAGCCGACCCCGAAAACCCCGAGCTGGGGGCGGCCCTAATCACAAGTTCCTGAAACTCAAGTGGACATTCACAGCATTGTTATATCCAACCAATAATCCAAAAACAAAAGATATCCAATTAAAAAGTTATTAAGAATCGAATCAAGCTTTTGCTAAATTACTGATCAAGCTTTTGCTTGATCAGTAATTTAATTTAGAAAGTCTGTTCTTGACAGGCATAAATTTCAGAAACGTGCTCATTAATCATTAACATCCTTTCAGAGCTACGTGGCCCAGCTCAGTCTATACCTACTCTTATTTTGTACAAGCCGCACCCCGTGTGTTGTGTCAAGGTCACATGCTACTCCAAATCAAAGTGCCCGGTGCCAATCAAGCATGCCGCACTCCAGTGATTATTTCACACAGCGGCAAGGCCCACAAATGAGGGCACAAATGTCACAGACCTCCAATCAGCTATGTCCCCTAAAAGCACATGTAAAGAACGGGTAGACTCTAAATGCCCTAGTATATATATAAATTAGCCTTTACAATGTACTTGTGTTGGGATTGTAAACAGTGCAATCATCGAGCCAATCTAACCTGATTATGTCGCTTTAGAGGAAGAATCGAAGATGGCCCGTGACCTCTTGCTCTCAAATCAGGGTCCGTATGCAGGCTTTGACGAGCGAGAGCGGCTAGTGTCAAGGTGAGCCCGAGCCTTGAGCCATCTGCCGCGCAGCTCATCACGCCTTATGCTACAGCCCCCTTCCTCTGATCTCGCAAAATGCCTGACAGGCTAACTGTGATCTGGGAGTCAGCTGAGGACGTGTTGCGTGTCAATCTTCTCTCCGATAAGAGCGTCAGAATTTAGCATGCCCATCCCTGACGCCACTTTATCATTGTTGTGCGATGGCTACAAGCTGAATCTGGGCCTCGTCTCATTACATTCCTGTGACAGACGACCCTCCCGGCGTGGATTATTTGTTATTTCACATATTGGTAGCAGAAGATTGAATGATGGCTGCCTTGTAGCTAGATGAATTTGTTTATACTGTAACATGACTCGCTGCACTGCTTTCCTTTCCCCTAGAAACCCAGTTCAGTGCGTATCGACCAACTGGACAGGGAGCAGTTCAACCCCGATGTCATCACCTTCCCCATCATTGTTCATTTCGGGATCCGTCCGGCTCAGCTCAGCTACGCCGGAGATCCTCAGTAAGATCACACAAACGCGCACGCACACACACACGCACACACACACACACACACACACACAGACGTAAATGTCGATCAGCCATCCGAGTACAGATCTCTCCCCTTACAGCTTCCACCTGCTGTGTACTGTCTCCCTCATTCCCTCCACTCCTTATTCGCCACCGCTCTCCCACGACGCTGTGACGGCACAATCCTTCGTGTCACACACAGAGGAAGAACGAGAGTGGCGTATGTCGAAGAGGATGGGAGATAGACGGAAAGATGGAAAGGGGAATAGAAAGATGAGAAAACGAGTGGCATGACATTTTCACATGCGCCGTCACGGGTCCCGGGTTTCCGCTGGGTGCCTCCGCCGTGGGAGCTGCTGCGGTTTATGTCTCGTGAATAGTAATGTCACACACACAGACACGCCATGGGGCTGCAGTAGGGAATACTGTACTGTGCTGCTGCATAATTAACAAAACCAGTGTATTAGATGATCCGAGCTGAGGTCTCCGAGGTGCTCATAGAGATGCCACAACACCAATCAAAAGTCAACACGCAACTTAGTTTCCTTGCTCTTATTCTAAATCCAAACCTGTGGATTGCTTTTTAACTCATATCCGGTCCCAATCACAACAGTTAGGAGGAGGTGTTGGCAGAAAATGCTGATGATGAAGATGCAAGCAAGAGGGTGATCAGTAGGAGATCCATTTAGCCAGAACTAGTTTGCTTCCTCCTTCTGACTAATGTCCTCCCTCCCCTGCTGCTACATTTTAGCTGTCTGTCCGCTGAGCTCTTTCATCCCCGCGCACCCTGCTGCCGTGTCAAACTTCTCAAAGTGGCAGACAACGACAAATTTATGGATGGACTGGGACATCATTAGCTGATGCAGACACGAGTAGTAAGAGACCAGTGGAAAGGATTTCCTACCACCGCTAATGATGCGTGTAGCGAGGGCAGGAGTCGGTGTTGATTGCGGCGGCAATGCCACAGAGAGGGAGCCTTGGACACAGCAGCAGCATATATTAACTCAGGAGACTGAAGAAGCTGTGTTGTCTTCTTCAGCAAAAGAGGGATGAAACACCAGAGACATGTAATTGTGGGAGGGAAAAGATATGAAAGGCGCGCAGAGATGGGAAAACAAAGTACAGGGGAATTTAAGAGACAGAGAGGAGGTTGAGACGAGATGATAGAAACCCCCCCCCCCCCCCCCACGCACATACCTTTTCACACACGCAGGTGAATGCGCTGTCAGTTTTACATGTCGGCCTTACTCAATAAGACCTGCAGTGTCTTTTCTGTGAAAGTCATGATTGCAGTCTTACAGGGTCGGATCTAGTAACATCCCTGCAACACCTCCAACCCGGCTCGAGTTTAAATTTACACCTCAGTGAAGCAGGCTGTATAGATTCAGAGTGGCAAAGTCTCTCTTTTCTCACAAGCCCAAAGTTGAGCGTGTCATTTACATACTCAGCTCTTATTGGGCCAGTTTTTTTTTTTTTTTTCCCCCTCTGTACTGGTGCATCGTGAAGTAGTTCATTTTCTGAGCTGAGCTGTGCTGCGTTTCCATGTGTCATTTATTTTATATAAGGCCTGGAAGCTCGTAGAAGGTATATGCTTCTGTTTCGTGACGAAAGCACCATGAACATATTTGGCTCTTGCCAGGTTGTCTCCCCAGTCTGCAAGAAAAAAAAAAAATAAGAAAAGTCTTTTTTAGGAGTCTTTAAGTTGTTGTGAGCAGGGCCAGGTTTTCGACTCAGTTTTCAGTGTGTGGCATTTTATCACATCTCCAGTGTTTGAGTTTGTATGTGTGAGATTGTTGATAATGTCTTGGCTGCAGCAGCACAAAGGTAAACAATAAGAGTTATTAAATGCAAGACTTGCTCTGTCTTCTAATAACACTGTAATGAATTAATCAAAGCCTAACATCTTGTCAGTTTTAACGATGCTCAGCATTCTCAGATTATTTATTGTGCTCCAGTATATCTCATACATGAGAAGATTTATTTGGCGATCTCGGAGAAAACACTCATTCAACTGCTTCCATTATCAGATAGATGAAGCCAGCAATGTTACAGATGCTGAAAAGGGTTAGAGACTGGAAACAGAGGAAGTGGGGGTGAAGTGAGAGGAAGAGGCAGCATATGCTAATGAAAGCATGTGCAGGGAGTGGCGAGAGCCGCGGCAGTGCTACCCCGAGAGCACACAGCGGATCTGTGGAAAGGTCATTGGAGCGGATTGGGGACGAGGGGGCCTCCCAGGCTGCGGAGACTTTCTCACTCGCTCTCTCTCTCTCCCTCTCTCGCTTTCTCTTTCTTCCTCTCTCTGTCTCTTGTCTGCTCAGGCTGCTTCAGTGCGGAGGTGGTGGTGAGCTGATAATCGGGGCGGTAAAGCCGTCTCATTCCCTCGTCTCAGTCTCTAATGAAGTCCCCACTATTAAAGCTCTATAATTCTTCTATTCCACAGTACACCCCCACCTCCCTCCTCTTCGTTCCTTCCTTGTCTCTCTCTCTCTCCTTCTCTCTCTTTATGCCTCTCTCCCTTTCTCTCTGTCAATGCACCATCCTATCCCCCAAACCCCACCACCTTATTTCTCCATCCCACCAATCATAATTGAATAACTCTGGGTAAATGAGGAGAAAGTCTCCTGAATGGGAGCAGAACGGTCACACTCGGCCCTCAGTGCATCAATCAGGAGGTCTGATTGAAAAGAGAGAGCGGGGAGAGAGAGAGAGAGAGAGAGACAGAGAGGGGTGGGTGGGGGTGGGGGG
>CM076667.1:18414212-18451287 GCA_038496675.1 Rachycentron canadum | reverse complement strand
GGGGGGGGGGGGGGGGGGGGGGTTGAGGTGTTGGTATGGTGGCTACATGTCACCTTGCCGATAACTCCCTGCCTCTTTTCAGATGCAAATGAGCACAAAGACAACAGGGTTTTATAGAAATGAGAATGAGGAGGTTGTGAGATTGCTCTTGAGCCACATGTCAGGGCCGTTCAAACGCTTCACGACTTACATCTTTTTACCAGAGAAGAAAATAGGGTGAGCTGCAAATCGTCAAGTCAGTGTGTGCGTGGACCTCCGCTCACAGTTCAAACAGCCAACATCAGAAACACAGAGAATCTTCTGCGTCCACTGGCCTCACACACAAGCAGCTAATGCAATAACGGCCGCAGGCAACTGTTAAATTATGTTTAATATCAGCCAAGTCGCAGATGAAATATTGATGTGTTGTTGCGAGGCCGGAGAGTGAGGGAGGAGATAGACTCCTGTCAGCCTGACACCACCGTATTTACTTCTGGCAGGTACCAGAAGCTGTGGAAGAGCTATGTGAAACTACGCCACCTGCTGGCCAACAGCCCCAAGGTCAAGCAGATTGACAAGCAGAAGCTGACACAAAGAGAGGTGGGTCGAAAGAAAACAAACACACTGTATATATGATATGTGCATAAATTTTTTTGTTTCTTCTGACACGCTCATATTTATGATATACATATTTGTTTTTTCTGTGCATGTTACTGCATTGTGCTTTCAGTTTAAATCTTTCGGAAGATAATTTCCTGAAGATATATGAGGTTTTTCCTGAAACACCGGAGCAATTCCACACTCTGCAGAAAGAGTCACAGCCATTAATTTCAAAAACAAAACTATTACCATTACTATTTTTCCTGCTGTGTGCACTGATTCAAATGCTGCTTATCTGGAATCCACTGCTGGTAGCTGGGATTTATTGCCTCAAACTAACAAGGATGCTGTGTCACTAAACAAAAATGAGACAGCCAAAATATAACATGTTCATTTATTTCATTAATACTTCAAAGAGGAATATTTAAATATAGCATCCAGGGCTTAACCTTGCACAAATCTTGATTTTTCACGTTAGTGACATGTAAGCCAGATAGTTTATACAAGTGTAGACCTGCTGTCTTTTACAGAATGTGTTATTTGATGATGGAAAAGTTTGGTTCAGATTTGGCTCAGAAATGAAATGCCATGAGCTTTCTTTCCTGTTGTCTTTTCTTCTGATATACAGGAAGTACTTGGCTCTTATTTTGGCGTGAAAGGATGGACAGCATCTTTGTCAATCTGATGAAAGGATAAATTCATATCCTAAAACGATAATCAGTAGCACATATCTGCACTGAAACGGTTTTTCCTCCTGTTCAAACTGGCCATTTCAAATAAAACGTTTCGGAAAGTAATATGAGGCTTCGGGAGACTAAAGTCAGGCAAATCAAGAGGTCGTATGGGCACCTGACTATTGTTTTAAGACAACGTGAAAAATGTGAACCTGTCCTTTTTTTTTTAATGCATAATTTAGATGAATGTACAGCTCAGAATAAGATGGCAGCAAGTTCTCTCCTGAGCTGAGTGTGAAGGTCAAATCACCTCCAGGGACGAGATGGAAAAGGTTTAGATTTAGTGGAGTAATGACCATGTAGCCACTGGGAATCACAGGGGTACAGGTGCTGTGTGTGGCCTGAAGTAGTGCTTTCTCCCACCATATCTGTCCTGCAGGGACTGCTGTAGCTTCTCTACAGCTTTTCCTGTCTCCGAGGCTTTGGGTGTGCTGCAGAGTCAGTCTCTTCCTTTGGTGTGTTTGATACACTCTGAACCAATAATGAGCAAGAACTCGGAGCTCAATTAGCTTGTTTCCCAGGTAGCTCGGCAGAGCTCTCCAGCTAACAGGCCCTGACAATCCTACTGTCAACCTGCACTGTAGCAATTACTGAACCCCAAACACATGCACACTCACACACTGGGTCCATCAGACTCCACCACAAACATTAGCCATGTCAGTGTCTCTTCACTGCAGTGGCAGTGTGGCATTGCTACTTATCTAATGCCCGAGGGAGCACTGAAGCTTCCTCTGTAAATGGTCTTTCACTGAAACACTAAACACCTGTTCCTCTGATAGGCATTTGCTACCCATAAGAATCATCCTGTCAGAGGTGTTCACAGCAATGTTGTGCTCCTCCAGCTGGCTCTTTGATACCCCTGTGCTTGGTTTGAAGTCCACGGAGCTGCAGGGAGACCAGAGGTGTCTACCTTGGTGAGAACTGGCCTTCACACCAAGGCACACGCCTCTGTGTCCATTTCTAGATCCCATGCTGAGAGTATGAGGGTTGTTTGTGGGTGTGTGTGGGTGGAGGTGTTGTGGCATTGAGGCTGCCCGCGTGTGTTGCCCAGATGGATTTTGTGCAAGTCCCTCAGCCAAACACTTGACTGGGCCTCAAGCATACGAAGAGACTGATATTGTAATCAGAAAATACTCAGCTGCTCGCATTCTTTTTCTGGAGGTTTCTTTCTACTGATTTTACATCATAAATGATAATCATCTTTGAGTTTTCATTGGTTTGGTTAAAAGTGCGCACAGCATAACCTATAATGACTAGGTGAAAACGAAATACATAAGTATGTTACTTTATTATCTCTTATCTCTAATTTGAATAAGTATTCAGCCTCGAGTCAGTACTTAGGCAGTGAATTCAGCTCCGACTCTTCTCTATCAGCTCAGCATATGTGGATTTGGGGATTTGCTCTGATTCCTCCTTGCAGATTTGGCCAGGCTCGGTCGAGCTGTATGAGGAGTATCTTTGAAAAGCTATCTTCAACTCATTCCACAGATTTTCCTTTGGTTTCCAGTCTGCGCTTCAGCTGGGCCACACAGGAACTTAAGACTGTTTTTCTCAGTCTATTCCAGTGTTGATTGGGATGTATTCGTAAGGATCATTGTCCCGCTGCAGCGTTACATTGGCCCCAATCTTGAGATTCTGGCACTGAAACTTGGCTCTCTATAAGAACTTTTATTTATTTGGTCCTTAAGTTTTAGAAAACAATCTATGAAAGATACAGAGAGAAAAATAAAGACTCTTATAAGTTCGGCAAAAAGGGGGAACGTTACGTGGAAAATCAACATAGGCAAAATACATTTCAAAATAAAACCATAAAACTATTTTATTTTGGACAGAATAAACGGCCTATTGGCAATTTTAAAGTGTCTTGTTGCCGAGGGCTACAAAAAATGTTCTGTAAGTGGTTATAAAGAAACCATGGTTATAAAGAAAAGAAGCAGCTTTTATTCTCATGAAGAAAGCACTCAGCACATTTCATGCCCATTAGATTGTGGTATACAGAACAGTGAAGGGAAAACCAATGTTGATTTCTGTTGTTTGGCCACTGTTTGCTGCCAGAACAGCTCCACTGCTCCCTGGCATTGACTCCACAAGTAGAGGACTGGAGGACGAACACCCTTCTTCCAGCAGGTTCCCTCTTTTGGTGTTTTGATGGTGGCGGCGGAGAGCTCTGTCTAACGAGACACTCCAAAATCTCAAACAGGTTTTCAGCTGGGTTGAGTTGTCATCAAAAGCCGTCGCATTCGATTCACATCACGGTCATACTCGTCAAACCATTAGTGACCCCTTGCGCCCTATGGATCGGAGGGGGAGGGATGAGTTGTCAACTTGGGTGAAACCACTCCCATGCGTTACATCATAAAAGTGGTCACTCAAAACAACTTTGCGCTGACCTGCAGTGACCCTTCCCTCTCAACGGACAACTGGACCCTAACCACACCAGCAAAATTGCGCCCCCCCCCAACAGCATAACAATGCCACCGCATCCCCTAACTGTGGGGGTCAAGCATTCAGGCCTGTGCCGTTCTCTTTTATGACCTCACCCACTTATGGAGAACATGGTGAAGGATGACTCATCTGCCCATATCATTTTTTTCCCCACATATCTGTCGACCAGCATCTCTGTTTTTTTTTTTTTTTTTTTTCACTACTGAGCAAATGTGCCTTCATCTTTGTAGTGAGGAAAAGTTGCTCTTTTGTTTATCCCTATATATATTGCACTAATGCATGAATATCACGCCGATCAAATGTTTGCTTTCTGACCTTATCTACCACATCGTTCTCGTAGATTGAAATGCAGACGTCACTTTAGTCGCTGTTCCTTTGTGTGTGAAGCTCCTGTCGTTTGTGCCCCAACAATGAACTCTCTTTCAGAGTCACTTAGATCTTTTCCTCTTCCTCAGCTGCAACTGCGTGGAAGCATCTGCATTCGCTATGTTTCTCGACTCATTTATTCAGTTTTTTTCCCCCTTCTAATTTGTCACCAGTCTGGTTCATGCATTCATTTGGAAGATGCTCTTGTGACTTACGATACATGCATTAAACCTCCATAGCAAAAATGTACTGTAAAAATGTAAATACATCTCTCTTAAATAAACATTTTGGCCTAAAGTGAAAGGTCGGAGAGGTCAACAAAAGCGTTATTTGTCCACTAGAAACCATGAATATCTACAGCAATTATTTATGTAGATGTGGAGGGTAGTTTTGAAAGACCTTATCCTCGATGACCTACAAGTGCACTCGCTTTTAATCTTCAAGCTTTGCATAGTTCAAACAACGTGAGGAATGTGGTGAGAATAAACTAAAGCCCCTAAATGAACCCGCAGAAGCACAAGTAAGCAAAGGGAGCACACATGCAACAGATGTACCCTTGCAGTCTGCAGGCATTGAATTGCAGACAGCGTCTTTGGTGTTTGACCCCAACCTGATCCAAAATGCAAACACTCCCCTCAGCAGAAGGATGTGATGATATAAGTCAAATGTTCCGTGACTTGTCTGTTTGACCAACAGAAAGTTGGTCTCTCCACCTCCCCCTTCTTGGTTAATTATTTAGTTTTTGTATTTCCGTCCATTCCCTGACCCTGTAGAAATCCCAGCATAATAAAGTATTTACATATCATTCGCAGCTCTCTGTGATTACTGCTTTCCGCATACAGTGGCTGGCTGTGCACGGAGAGATTTGTTGTGTGTGGTTGCGCGTGCACGTGCGGCGCGTGGGCGAGCGTGTTCACTTTGATGCACAGTTCAAAGTAGGATGGCATTATTTATTCATGCCTTTGTTGTTCTTATTTTCTCTGCGAGTCAAAAATTCCTGGCGTTCCATTTTAGGCAGATCATGGCTAACTCAGACTGAGTCGATAGCGTCTCGGTTCAATGAATCAGAGGCACACACGCAGACTTTTAGGAGGTGCAGTCTGTCAATACATCTTCCTTCTTGGTTGTTATTTGCAGGACCCTCTTGTCTCAAACTCAACCGCCCCTACTGAATTTGCAGTTATTTGCTATAGGGCTGACATGATGCTGTGTGTGTGTTTCTGTAATGATTCCTGCTGCTGCTGTTGTTGCTGCTGCTGCTGATGCTGATGATGATGATGATGATGATGGAGCTACCTCCAGGCTCTTGTGAGGTGGTCTTAATGGGCAGGCAGGTGCCTTGGCTCTTGGTGGCTAGGACATGAAGCCTCAGCAACAGCCTGCCTACACCCAACACCACCACTGCCCAGAGCCATCCTGACCTATTGCAGTGCCTCAATTAGCCGGGACCAGCAGAGCTGTCACTTCCCCCTGCTGCTTCTGTCCACCACTGTACAGTGTATGTGTCATGCCACAGAGGTTTCAGCTTATTGCATGTGCCAGCCTATCTGTTGGGTGAGCAGGAGTGAAAGAAGGGAGGGGTGAGGGTGGGGGTGGGGCTTTTGATGATGGGAGCTGTCCCCGTAGGCTGTGCTCCAGCGGATCAATAATTGACTGGCTGGTTGTTTGGCAGGAAGCTCTTCAGAAGATCCGTCAGAAGAACACTATGCGCCGTGAGGTGACAGTGGAGCTCAGCAGTCAGGGCTTCTGGAAGACTGGCATCCGCTCCGACGTCTGTCAGGTAAAACCCAATCCACTGTATGCACGCACAAACACTGGCACGTGTGCATTTGCCGCGAAACATTCTCATGGGTCAAACACGTGAATGCGTGCGTGCGTTCAGATGTTCCTAGATGTCGTAGATTTGTAGAAGCACACGCGTTTGCAAAGTGCTTTTAAAATAAGAGTCATTAGGTCATTCAAAACAAAGCCCAGAGACAGAACAGAAGCAAGAACCATGTGACCGGACAGGAAATGAGGATCATTTCTGTCACAAATAAAACATCTGAAAATTTTTAAATATTTAACTCAAGGTTGGAAACAAAGAAAAGAGAAATTCCTTGCATTTAAGAAGCTGTTGATAAATGATTTAAAATGATGAATCAATTGAAATGAGCTCTTAACGGCAGACTGCGACAGAGGCTGGATGGATGCAAAAGCCGGCTCACCTCTTGACACCAGTCTGTCTGTAGCAGCAGTCTGTGGAGTCAGGATCCCAGCAGCCAGACCATGAAGAGGTTATTTATGGATAATTCTGTCTTATTACCAATTATTTGAATTGTTTAGACCACATTTCCTCTCTGTAATAATAGCAATGTACTCACCAGGTAAAGTCATGACAGTAAAATTATTTTATTGTCAACATCCGTCACAATTTAGAGACAGATCTTCCCACAAATTGTTTCCCTGTGCAATGAGAGTTTATAAGTGGCATTCAGGGCACACTGTGCACACTTTTGGTTCTAACCCCTAATAAATAGGTGTAGAACATCTGGGTAAATTGTTCATCTGTCTGTTAACAAAGCGAATACAATGACATCTATGAGAATGATGGCCAGAGCTACAAAACACTTTGCAATTATCCTTTAAATGGGCAGATACATGCACACAGAAGTAAATCCACTCAGACAGACACAGTCCAGCGCTTACTGCACAGCCACAGTCAGAAACTTGGCTTCTGATCTTTCCGCGCATTGCGTCACTCCTCCATTCAAGTGTCAAAATCTGTGTAAGGAAAGTGGACTCCCACAGAGCCTCAGCAGCCATACCCTTCATTAAGTAATGTCTCAGACCTGACAGTTTATTTATATACAACCTCACCACCACCGCTCACTATGGGCAGAGCACACATACCATTATCTCCTTCAAGCAGTTGTCAGAGGCAAAACAGACCGGGATGCAGTTTCATCTCCACATGGTCCGTGCTGTACGTTATCTTGATCTCAGGGAAGTGGGACAACATATGCAGCTTACCATTCCCTGCGTGCATGCGAGTTAGCATGAGCGGCCCTAATGAGACTTGAACCATAACCCTGAATGTGTTAGTGCCACGCCGTGCCCACTGAAACATACAGAGCTGCATTTGTTCGTGGATTTGTGAGTGTAATGAAATACACTGGTGTTCTTTATTTTATAATTCTTTCGCTCATTGTCTGTTCCAGTATTTCCTGCCTGTTACTCTGAAAATAATTGGCATCAGCGTTGCACATCTTTTCCCTCTGAACACATCCTCTATCCCTTTGTGCAGTGAAGATAGCCCACAGCTGATACTCCTGCTCAAACTTGGAAAGGAATGACAGAAAGTTCTAGCCTCGCAAACCAGACCTCTCTTGACCAGCCGACCAGTGAGGTCTAGCAAAGAAGGATCCAATCCATAATTGCTGCCCAATTATATTTGCTTCAAGCTGTACTGCTACGACTAATTGGTTCATGAATAATTTCACCTCGAACTGCAGCGGCACAGTCTGCACAACATGTGACACAGACAAGAGATAACGGCAAAACTGACCTATAGTTTCCTGATTTTTAAAAGCAGGAGCTCTTTTTGGAACGAAATCAGCCCACTCGTTACTGACATCGCTCGGCTACACCAAGGTTGTTTCACTTGAAAGGCTCAGTCAAGGACCAGGCTACACATCGGAGGCAGGGTTGGAATTTATTTACCCGTCAGTGTTTTTTTTGTTTTTTTTTCTTTAATTTTATATTTGCATGTTTATTTTTTCATTCACTTATTTTTCTCTACGGCCTTTGAGTGTCCCATCCATTTTGAGGGAAAGGCGGCTTGTTTACTCTTATATCACAGAGAAAATAAATGTGGGCGGGTCTCTATTCACCCCAACAGTGGTGCATTCATTTATTTGTCATCACATTAATCCACCTACTTAAATATCACATAACCAAGCCACAGCACGGAGGAATCTACATTTGCATTGATGGCAGGCAGGTAGGGAATAGACTAAATCTCTTCTGCAAATTTAAACTGCTGTAATACTTGGCATTGCTGAATATGCATTGCCTCATAAAGTCCCCTTATAAGTTGCATTGGAGCACCGTGAGCCTTTAGCCTCATGATGACATCTCCATTGCACAAGATATAGCGCACACCAGAATAAATGAGCCCTTTACACAAAAAAGATGTTCAGTTCATTTATTCGTTTTCATCGTTTATTACATAAGAAGGAAGTGGATGAGATTAAACCTGGAAAACAAGTTGGGATAACCGTTTTATTGCATTCCAGTTAATAAAAGGATGATATAGTTACTTTACGTGCAATTTGAAGTTCATGCTTGTAATTTTTCAGCCGAGGGAAAAGGAAATTCAAGCCACTGGTCCAGTTGGATGGTGTCCAAACTGCCCGTCATCTGTGACAGTATATTAGAAATATCCCACCTTTTAATTACTGGGGTATCAACTCTAACAAGCCCCCCCCCCGGCCCTGCCTTTCCACACACATACACTTACATATACTCAGTCACTCAGGCAGTCATCAGAACAGGTCAGGAGCTGTAGACACGACCAGGGCCTGGCTTTGTTAATTGGCTGCTTAACAAGGCCTGGGGAGTGTGTCACCACGGCCCCTGTGATGGCCCCAGGGCTGCGTGGCAGCACTGCTTGTAGCCGCCGGGCCTCGGGCTCACCCTCCCCAGTAGCACTAATTAAAACATGCATGGCTCCCTCCTCTCTCATGTGGTGGCACGGGGTTAATGTGTGTACACCAGCCTTTGCTACAGTTTCTCAGCTGCCCTGACGGGCTGACTTGATAAGCCACCGCTAATGATTCTGTAGATTGGCTCCCAGACTGTCAGATCCATTTGCTGACCACTGGCTGTTTTCTCTTTTGCTTTCATTCTCACTTTCTGTGTCGCATTCCCTCTCTGACACGCTTCATTCACAACTCACCCACCAGGTCCTCCTCCCCCTCCCTTGTTTCACTTTCTTTTCACTTTGTTGCGCTCAAACTTTTTTTTTCCCCTTTAAATATAATACAAGGGGGTCACAAGGGGCTGTCTGTGTTTGTCTGAATGTAAGTGTGTCAACATGTCGAAATGGGCTTTGATTTGACTGTCCTGTCCAAATGTGGATTTCCCCCCTCTCTGTCATTCTCTCTCACAGTGCAGCGATTGGGTTTTTGATTATTTCATCTCTCTGTTGTAGAGTGGCACTTAATAAATAATGACCCGATGATTGATTTCCCCCCTCCCTGTTCCCGCTATCAATTCTCTGGCTTTCTATCTCCCAATCTGTACATCACACTTTCTCTCAAAACATGCTCTCACCTCCCATCTCTCATATAAGGCACGATTCCTGATTCTCTCTGTCCTCCACAGCACGCCATGATGCTGCCTGTCCTCACACATCATATCCGGTACCACCAGTGCCTGATGCACCTGGATAAGCTCATTGGCTACGTCTTCAAGGAGCGGTGCCTCCTTCAGGTAAGGCATGGTCATGACAACATCTTGCTCAGGAAGTGATGAAACTCCATGCGCCATACCCCAACCAAGGCTGCAGTATTTAAAGGCTGAAATAGTTGATAACTAACAGGTAGGCAAATCCATGTGGTTCTTTTAGGCAGGGTGCAATGTACAGGTGGTTAAATAGCCCGAAAAAAAAAAAGGGTAAACATTTTGTGCAAGGGCTTCTTGTGTGCAGAGATCCAGGGAGGCAGCGCTTGCCTCATTATTGTGCCCATTGCACCTCTGCAGGGATGGTTCAGGTGGAAGCAGGGCCTCAGAAGTCAGCTAAGGTAACCCACACACCGGCCTGAGTCATATCTCTGCAGCGAGCAGCCCAGGTCTGCTGTGAGTCGCAGTGACAGTAGTCAGGACAACAACAGCCTCCTCCGTAATGCCAGCTCTCCCTTGTCAGGTCTGCAGCCTCAAGCTCTGAGCTCTCAGAGCAAGCCCCACGGCTGCCTCCAGCAATATTGAAGAGCTGTCATAACCTGATACATTAGAAATCAATGTGTTGTAGCCTATACATAGTTAAAAAGGGAAAGGATGCATTAAGAATCGCTCAGGGCTCTGTGTGTGTGTGTTGTGTACATGACTGCTCAGCGCTCTGGGTGTGTTTATGTGTGGGGATTTGCACATATCGATCAACGATTGGCCTTTTTGTCATTTGTATAATGATGACCTGTCATTAAGGATGCTAAAAAGGAAACACTGACCCGCTGCCAGCTGCCGACAAGCTGTGTCTCACAGAGGAGACGCCCATTGGAGGGTGACATCTCGGTCCCTTGGCGGGAAGTTAATGGATTTATCCCTCCCTCTTTCTCATTCAATTCCTTCATCTTCCAAAAAACAAAAAAAAAAAAAAAAAATAGAAACACAAGAAAAACAATCAGTTTGATCATGACGGCTCACATGCAGGCCTCTGCAGTACGCGTTGCCCGTCTGTCTGCATTTCCACTGAGGTGTTAATACCACACCATTGCTCTTTGTGTATGTGTGTGTTTGTGTGTGTGGATGAAGGCAGAGCTGCCAGCAGTTCACCACTACTGGGACTGAAATGGCCAAAGTAGGGAGCCATCATCGCTGGGCTTATGGTACCTTCCTCATCTGCTGCACACACACATCAGCGGCTAATGTCCCACAGTACACACACTTTCTGCCCAGATAGGTTTGGACAGAACGGCTGCAGGAGTGCAATGGTGCTTGTTCAAACAGCCTTCTCCAAGTCAGAACTCATTTCAGATTTGCCATCACTTCCCATTTGCCTCTACTCTAATGGGATGATCACATTTAATGAGTTGAATGTTTTCCAGTGGCAGTCTGTTCATTTCTAACATGAGAGAATCCAGTACCACTCTTTGGTTGCATTACAAGGAGTTGTACTTTGATACAAGCTCTGTGTGCGCTGTGGATTCATTTAACTGCAGTTGTATATAAAGAATGGGTGAATTTAAACCTTTTTAAGCCACAATATGGGGGTGATAATACTGATTTAAAGGGAGAAGACGCTGGGAATCTGTCTTTTAGTGTCTATTTCAGATGAGGAAAGCTTGAACGATGGTTCGGAAAAAGCCACTTTGCCAAAAAATTGCAAAATATGTGACTTCCAGAGGCATTTACTTACAGAGTTTACAGAGCTGGCGGTGATAGCGTAACACAAACGTTGTATATTTAGCTCGTGAGAAGCGATGACTTGGCGATTACACCCACCACTGCAATCCTTTGTAAACTCCACCTCATCCACATGTCACAGTGTCCTTGGGCAGGACACTGAACCCCTGTTCTGTCTTTTCTTGAGGCGTGCAGCTTGCATCATAGCTTGTTGCCATCTTTGTCAGTGTGTGTGCTTTTGAGTGAATGGGTGAATTAAAGGCAACAGAGTTTTTGATTGAAGTTATACATCCATGCAGCCATTTCAGAGCCAACTCTCGAGTGTCTGACGCTCACATGACAGACTTTAAGTCTAGTACTCCTCTAAGAATGAAATGTAAAAAAGTAACTATCTCTCTTTAGAGCAACTGGCAGTTTTTTCAGGGGGTTTTCAGTCAACCTGTGCAGCCCGGGCAGTAGAGTGATGCCAATTACAGCTGCATCTCAAAAAAATTAGAATATCGTGGAAAAATTGTTGTTTTAATTTCGATGATTACGGCTTACAGCTCGTCAAAATTAAAAGGCCTTTATCTAGAAAATACAATATTTCATTTTGGGTTTGGTTAAATGACCATTCATACAGTAGAAATACCGGTTATCTCACCAACCACAGTGTTGGTCCACTGTGCTTTATCAAGTCCAAAGTCAACGCAGCTTCGACCAGGAGATTTGAGAGGACTTCATGCCTCCGTCTGCTGACACGCTTTATGGAGATGCCCATTTCCTTACCTAGGAGGAGTTAAGCACCTGCCCACAATACCCCAGAGAGATTCTACGGGGTGTTGTCAAGAGGAAGATGAGAAACGCCCGACCCAACAATCCAGACGAGCTGACGGCTGCCATCAAAGCAACCTGGGCTTCAAAAAGGCCTCAGCAGAGCCACAGGCTGATTCGTGAGCCCTGACCAAGTATCGGGTGCATAAATGAACATGGCTTCAGCAGAACTTGAACATTTCTGTATTGCAAATCCTTTTTCGATTGGTCTAAAGAAATACTCTTAATATTTTCAGATACAGGGTTTTTGATTTTCATGAGCTCTAAGCCATAATTATCCAGATCCAGATTGAAACAGAAAAAGGCTGGAAATATTTCACTGTATGTGAATCTAGAATATATGAAAGTTTCACTTCTTGAAATAAATTATGAAAAGAACTTTTCCATAATATTGTCTTTTTTTTTTTAGATGAACCTATAGATATATTATAGAAAGGACCATGTCTGCATGTAGCGCCTCTGGAGACAGTTTTCTGAACAGGCTTTGGGCTCTGGGCTCTGGGCTCCTTCTGAAGACTTGCCCGGGATAATGGACATTGGCGAAGTAAAGGAATACCAAGCAGCACTGGGCTGAGCACGGCCATGCTGGAGTTATTCTCTGGAGAATAAGATGATCGCCTCTATGCCTCTATGTGTTTCAGACAGAAATGCTCTAACAGCATAATATATACTAGTGTGAAGTTGCGTGAAAGACATTTTGAACGCACTCAGTCCGAAACACAACAAATAAGTATTTCTGGTAACGAAAATACCTGGGGCAGGACCTGGGTAGTCGTTCTTGGTTCGGGACAGCAAAGTTGATATTTCAAAATGGGAATTTTTGTTCTTGCTGTGAAGAGTAATGAGCAGTACTCCCATTAAAGGAAAGAGAATTTATTTCCCCTTTTTTCATATTTTCCTTAGAAGAGATGAAAGCAGCTGATCATCTGGGAAACCAGGGAGTTGGGTGGGTCTGTGCAGAATCAATGCTTGTTTCCAGCTCATTCTCTGTAATTTTTTAACGAATGCTCACCCTTGAATCAAAACTGCAAGAACATGTGTTGTAAGTGTGTAATCATCTGTGCCACACTCGGCCAGTAAAGACACGAGGACGCCGTTCGATTCTCCGTGGAGCACGCACACCTGTTATTGCCGTCACGAACAGCAACATGACCCTGGCATGAGGCAACTGACAAAAATCCAGCCTGAGAACGGGAGCCTCTGCGCTCGGCGCCCCTTCAGCCCACCTCACCCTCCCCGCCCGGCACCAGCGGAGCAACGGCCCTTTGAAGCTCCTCTTCTGAGAGCTTCCCTGTTAAACATTTAACATTTAAAACTTAGGGGGTGGGGGGTTTGGAGAGACGTTTGTTCACGGTCACCACATGCTCCCGCATCCACCAAGCCCTCATAATCCTCCCCGCCCCCTATTGTTTCGTCCCCGTTCCTCACTTTTGCCCCATGCTGGCAGAATGAGAGGCATCACAGAGGATCTTAATAATTTAACTGTACAAGTCCTCGGCCCCGGCTCTGATATCGCAGGCTTTTTTTTTTTTGTGTGTGTGTCCCCATGAATGCGGGGTGTGACTCTGTGTACAGAGTACTAGGATATTTTATCTGTTTTGTTATTCGTGGCAATGCATGCCTGCCCATGCGATGGAGGTGTCCATTTTTTTTTTTTTTTTTTTTTTTTTCAAGTAGGGGCCAGTCTGAATGCCATTTCACGGGCTTTGAATATTTACTTTTATTTCTGAGCTACAAAAGGATGATAATAATGTTTCATATCATGAAACCATGCAAGGCATGTTCATGTTACAGCACATTACAGCATACCAAATACTGCTACATGGCCCATATTAATCATATAGTCCACACGGTTGTGACACACATCGACTAAATTAACAAAAATTAAAACATCGGCTGACATTATTGATGCCGACAGAGTCCCATCAATAAACTGTTAGAAATAAAACCTCGTCCACAACCCGAAGTCACATCTAAAGCTGGATTTACACCTTTTTGCAAGCGGGTTGACAGCAGTCCAGGCGTCCGTTTGATTTATAGTTCAGAGTCAGATTTCACCAGATGGCAGCACCACGGCAACAGCAAATGGACGTAATGTATTTGATCAGGCTCTGTAATTATACTGAGCCACAATGACTCTGTTTTTACGTTCTATAATTTAGTGTGATAGACAGAAGTAGACTTCTTGTGATTAACACACAATTATAAATCCTCCTTTAGCCTGTATCTATAAATAAGCCGTGGAACACAACACTGATGTATTGTCGCCTCTTGCCTAGATATGGTGAACTTTGCTCATTTACACATCCTGCCGTTTCATTTGAAGTGTTGCTTCTGGAGAAAAGCCAAACTCCATTATTCCCCTCGCTTTCAGCCAGTTACTACCTGCATTCGTCAGGTTTTTCCTCTGCAGCCGAAAATGATGCCACGAGAGCACCGAGGGGGCGAACTGGGCGACCTCTGCGGATCCAGGTGATAACGGTGTGTGAATGTAGATCCGTCGTAACGAGCGTCACTGCTTTCACATTGTCGTTTGATTGTAATCATAGAAATAAGAATTGCGCTCCACTCGTTTCCATTAAACTCCCGAGGATCGAAATAAAAATATTTTATGTGGTCCCAGTCTATTCCCTCTGTTTTTTTTTTGTTTTTTTTTTTTGTTTGTTTTGTGTTATTTGGTAAAACCCTCATTCACCTGCGTGCACTGTATACAGCAGTGACATTGCTGGGTTCTGTTTATATCGCAGGCAGTTTCCCTGCACATGGGTACAAGAGCCCCACTCTTTCCAGTCAAGCCTGTCGCTCTCCGCTGAGCGATGATGTTTATATTCCTGTTTAGCCAAAGGCAGTTGAGCAGCAGCTGAGGCAGTGATCACTAAATCCAAATCCCTGCGTTACTTTACGCAGTCATTATGTTGACAGGAACAGTTGCAGACGTCAATCCTCGCCGCGGATTCAGCTTAAAAGCCGTTGTTTGATGTTGTCCTTAACTGTGAAGGACCTGCAGTGTTTACAAAGTAACTGGTGCACGTTGCTTGATACGTTTCCTTCAGAGCACTCAACTCTGCGGTTGAGGCCGCGTGGTGGGCAGTCATTGACTTGTGTCCGACATCGCACAATGGGGGAGTTGAAATTGGAAGCAGATGTGGTTATTGTTGTTGTTGTTGTTTTTATTTATATTTTTATAAAACTGTCAACACGGCGCTGAGAATTGCTAGATTTCTGCTTGTGTCATGTCAAATAACTGGCTCTTTTCTCTCCCCCCCAAAAAAAAAAAAAAAAAAAAACCTGTACCGCTTAACCACAGCAAAAAAAAAAAAAAAAAAAAAAGTTTGTCGTCTGCGTTCAAGGCTACAAAGCTGAAGGCCTCTTGAGCAACTATAAATATTGAAACCTCTGTGTTAACGTTTTACATATATATCTCATTGGAGCTTGAAATTGATTTGAAGTTGGCTGAAAGGAGACAAGCATTTTGAAAAGCAAGCCCAGGGGGGAGAGTAGATGGATTTCGTTTTTTTTTTTTTTTTTTTTTTTTTTTTTTGGCTGAGATTAACATTCTCATAATGTAAGATTGATAAAGGCTTGACATATCCTACTGAGCCCTATCTTTTTCCTTTCTCTTCCCTCAGCGAGTTTGAGTTCAGCCGCGGCAGTCTTTCCAGGCACAGCAGTTTTTGTCCTCCTTTCAAACAAAGCTGAATGTCGACTAATACGTTTGCTTCAGGGTTATTTTACCTTTAATTCCCACTTTTCGCTCTCCTTACAACTTTGAAAGTTTAATCATTAATTTTCACACAAACAACTTTCGCCGCGACAAAGAGGCAAGAGGGACACTCACCTTAGTGCACCTCCCTTTCCTCGTTTCCTTTGATCAAGCATTATTTGACCATTATTAGGGGCTCCCAGCACTGAAGGGGCTTGGAGAACCCTATTGTAGTTACTGTTTGTAATTAGTCAAGGGGAAAAAGAGGAAATGGAAAAGATCAAACTCTTTTGAGGGTTTTCACAAGGACAGGGGCTGGGCCGTGTTTTTGATATCTTTTGTTGTTAATCGTGTACACAATCAGCCCTTTTTGACCAGAAACTCAAGTCTCCGGAGTCCTGGGGCCTAAACTTAGCAGCCATGTCTAAAGTTGTATCTGAAGAACAGTAAAGGTGGGTAAAGTCAGACTGTATGTAAAAGTGGATGTTGAAACCTGTATTCTATTTAATGACCATCAGGGGGCGACTCCACTGGTTGTAAAACGAAGTCAGGTTGTATTGAAGTCTATGGGAAGAAGTCTAGGGAAAAATGTCCCTACTTCTCACTCGATTTATTGCTATATGTTGTTTTTTTTTTTGTTTTTTTTTTGTGCATATTGTGCAGCTCTTAATATGACAACAACACAATGTCATCACAATATGCTGCTCTGCAACTCTGATGCTGGAAAGCAGACATGTAGAGGTGGAAGGCAAAGGCAAGATTCAATTTAGCATTTTTTATTTATTTTATTCACTTTAGTCACTTTTCAAGAATCGTCCTTGAGTGAACGTAGTTGGTTCAAGCTAGTGTGAAAGTAAGATCGTTTTTAGAATTGCATCTGCAGCACCCCAACTGCCTCACTTTGGTGACACGCGAGGGGTAACGAGCGACGAAAATAATTCTGACTTGAATTAAAAAAAAAAAAAAAAAAAAAAAAAGAAAAGTTAAAGAGAGAAGCCACCTCCACACATCAGAGCGATCACGGCGTGATGAAGCAGGTGCGAATGCTGGCGCTTCAGAACGTGGTCGGACACGGGCCTCCTTAATCTGACATCAGAAAGGTGCGATGAGGACGTGGTTTCCGAAGCCAGTCGACCGTCCAACGAGCAGATCAGATAAAACCACGTTGGCTGCTCAACAGGTTTGCTCGTGTGAGAAATGTGGCTATAGTGAATTTGCATTTACTGAACTGGCAAACAACCCGATTTTTATCCACCATCTCGCCACCTGTGATGCAGAATGGAAAATGCTTTCACATGGTACTTCTCAGGTGGTTTGTTGTTCAGCAGCTTCTTCCGCTTTACTAAACAAACAGAAAGACAATGGCCTAGAAAACTGACAGGGCAACTATGAAGTCGGTGCATTTTATGACCGCTTTCTGGTGGTGCACTTTTATAAACCGTTAACTTTGAATTCCAACAGATCATTACAGACGTTTTTCACACATTAATATGAGAGTCTAAATTTTGAATAATAAGTGACAGCTCAACTGTTTTTTTTTTTTCTCTTTTTTTAGTAACGTTTCTGAAAATGATCCTGTGGGTGAGAAATGTTGAATTACTCCTTATTGCTTCCCCGCTTCTCCTCTCCCTCCAGCTGGCCATGACTCACCCCAGCCACCACCTCAACTTCGGCATGAATCCCGATCACGCCCGCAACTCGCTTTCCAATTGCGGCATCCGCCAGCCCAAGTACGGGGACAGGAAGGTCCACCACATGTACATGAGGAAGAAGGGTGGGTAGTTTCTCTCTGTCAAATGACCGCTCTGTCTGTTTCTAACTCTTCAATCCTGCTGGTATTTCTTTTTTTTCTTTTTTTTTTTTTTTTCCAGGAATCAACACGTTGATTAACATCATGTCCCGTCTGGGGCAGGATGACCCCTCCCCCTCCAGGTAGGCCGCCTGCGGGCACATATCTGTTCCTGCTATCGCTGACCACAGGACCAATCAAAGGGACGATTCTTGTGATTAATATACCCGGCAGGCCTGCTGACAAGAAAATTAACTTTAACTGTGAAAGGAAGGGATATCTCAGGGGAAATGAAATGAGCTAATTTTAAGGGCAGCGACTACTTATTATTGAATGTGAGCTGCTGTTATTCTCAGAGCGCTGATGAGGTGAGCTGCTGTGTGTGCGCGCGACTGTGTACGTATGTATGCGTGCTTGCCCAAAGTCTGACGCGTCTTAATCTGCATGCACATGCGCCACCTTTTCACCTTTACCTTACGATTCCTCTCCCCCACCCCCCACCCCCCGTCTCCTCTCCACACCCAGGATCAATCACAACGAGAGACTGGAGTTCCTGGGTGACGCTGTTGTCGAGTTCCTCACGAGGTGAGAAAGTCATTGATAGACGTAACTACTAATTGAGGCCGACTCAAACACCATCAGCCTTTCTTACACCCCCGCCCCCCAACCCCACCCACCCCGTCATTGTCTATGTCTATCTGCGTCTGTCACATCCATGCTGATTTTCATACTTTGGACTCATTCAAGACAGTGATTTACTGGTAATTGGAACTGGGATGTAATCCCCCACCCCACCCCCCTCCATCCTGCCCCCTGTTAACGGCCTGAAATTCTCCATGACAACTTGCAATTAGCTGTCTAGAATTGCTGTCTGGAATGCTGACTGTGTTATTGACTCCCAGGTGAGTGTGGACGTTGCTGCCCGGCACTTACCTAAGCATGCTGCTAATTATATGTAGCTATTATTAATCTCACACACCTAGCAAGGTGCTACAAAATTGTGCGAGGAAGCAGCCCACCTACATACTGCGCCTCTGCCGCCTCCTCTGAGTGGATGTTGCCACTAGAAAATGTAAGAAAAAGTTCTTGCTTTCTCTCCCTCTGTCGCCAGAGGGTTTAGCAGTCACTCACTCACGCACACGCACACACACACAGGTTGCGAAAAGGGACCAGATTTTTATCTGACTTTCGTTTGCCCAACAGCACAACTTCTACTACCAAAATCTAATTTGTAACCCTTGATGCTAACACTTCCACAACGCTGAACATTCACGAGTGGGATTAAACCTTAATAGGAGCTGACACTGGGGTACACAGGACACTGCTTCTGCTCTTTATGCAGCAAGAGCAGTGTTACAAAGAAGGTGGTTAGCCTCTGTTTCTCTGGATATCTGTGGGCATGTTTTGCTACTTTCCCTCCCTGCTTCCCCCGTTTTTCCTCTGCCTTCCTCCTTTGATTGTTAGCGTCTGACGAGACATGCTTGGCCCTACACTCTGGCCCTGTGAATTATTTATCAGCCCCTTGTCCAGTTAAATGGGTACAGCAGATCCAGCCAGCTGCCTCGTGCACCTCCAGTGTGCACTGCCCTTGGAGGCTATCTGTGCCTCTGCTGTCCAGCCAACAGAATATTTTGCACATTTGAATAGCCACAACACAAGGGGGGGTTGAGGGATTATTTATTTTAAAAGGGTCAGGAGATAATTTAAAAAAATATAAATAATAATAATAATATTTGCGGTGCTCTTCCTTTTAATCAGGACTTATTAAAGTTGAGGTAAGTTTTTAAATTAGTAACAGTTATTAAAGATAAAGGCCTGAAAATGCTAACTAGAAATCATCTTTGAAATTGCACGACAGGCACAGCACAGCACAGCGAGTACACATCACTTGTGGTTTTGGGTTTTTGAGCCGTAAAATTTGAGAATCGCTGGCACAGAACATGTAAGAGAGAGCACACGAGAAACTGATTACAGATGAGCCTCCGAGTTATTGGCTGGAAACGGCCTCGGTTTTTTATGTTCACTTAATGACCCTTTGATGTACTGCGTGGTCACTGGGGGTCAACAGTTCACTGCAGCATAAAGAATATGTTTGAAAGCCTTTTTCTTTGTGATTTCAGTTTAAAAGATGTCCCAGTCTGCTTCTGATTAGCAAACTCAACTGTACAAACAGTGTTTGTTTTACCTGGAGAATGCTCTGCAGCCCAGTCAGCCAGTTTGTGTGACTGACACTTGTGCCAGCAAACCAAGTGTCTCTAGTCTAATTATTTTTCATTACATAAAGTGTTTTTTATTAATTCCAAGTGCTTTGTTTCAACACTAAGATCACAATACCCTGACAAATAGACCTCTCGTGAATTTGGAAAACAGAACGCCACCTGCTTTCGCTCTCTTTGCATTGATTAGAAATGACTGAATTAAATGGCCTGTTTTAATTCAAATGAAATCAAATGACACGCCGCGGTTAGGGAGATGCTGGACCGTAATGAAAATGGAACCTGCTCGCCCGGAACCCAGCTGTGGAACCACTGAAGCGTCTGCGGCCATTTTCTGGGTTCCAACACAGACCTGGAACGGCTGGAAATCTCTGGAAAATTAATGAAGTGCTCTTGAAAAAAAAAAAAAAAAAAAAAAAGGGTAAATAGAGGATGAGGGAGAATAACACAGGTATCTCGTTTTCATCGCCATGAAGAATAACATTCATTAGGTTTCGCGATGGTCTTGTTGAGACAAGAAATTAAGCTGCTGGAAACAGCATGGAATATTTTTCAACTATAAATGTCTGAGATCCCATGATTTCTCTAATCTGTTTTTCCTTTCTTTGTCCCCAGTGTCCACTTGTACTACCTTTTCCCCAATTTAGAGGAGGGCGGCTTGGCCACATACAGAACAGCCATCGTACAGAACCAGCACCTCGCCATGCTAGCCAAGGTAAACTCACCTCCTGCACCTCATAACAAGTCCTCCCTCTGCAGGTCAAAGCGGTGAAAGGTCTGCGAACTGACAGGAGAACATGCAGCAACACGGTCTTATTGTTTTCTGTCTTGCTGCTATGACTTAGCTTCTTTCTAAGGGGGCACTGGGGAAAAGAGTAATTTTGTCTTGCTGCCATTCGTACCCTTTTTTTTTTTTTTGCCCCCTCAGGTTTGTAATTGGAGATAAAAGGTTGTTGTTTTGGAGGACTAGACTAGTGCGGCTGGGGTCCCAGTGGGCCCCTAGAGGTCTTCCTGAAACGCTCTCCAGTTCCTGTTATCGCTGGGCCCCCTTGCTTCCCTCCCTCTCTCTCGCTGGCAGCGTTGTAGAGCCAAGCCGCACGCACTGGCACGTTTGTAAAGAACACAACAATAATCGTCCCGTGATGTGAAGAAAGCAATTAAAAACTTCAATCTTTCATGTTGCTCCCCGCTGAATACAAAGATGCAGCCGCCTGAATCTGCATTAGGACTGTGTAGCACTTTGGCTTGTTTCAATTTGCCGCTCGCGGTAAAGTGAGTGTGATACAGTGTTCGACGTTGCCAAGTTGTTTACCAGGCTCCTCTAAAGCCGTCTGCTCAAGAACACTTGCAGTTATCTTTCAAAAAATATCTTCAGCGAGCAACAGCACAATCCACCACTTCACTTGGAAGGCTTAAAAGTCAGAACGGGTTCCCTCTGAGTTGGAGTATTTATGAATTGTGATTTAATTTGTGTGCTCAATCACGGGGGGTGGGATACCACCAACAGTTAGCAGCCATAATTAAATAGCACCCTGACTGTTTTTTGTTGCGTATTCATCTGTGGTGCGCTGCCAGTGAAGTCGAGTTGGGCTACTTTTGACTTGGCTCAGAGAAACTGTTGGAGAAAGTTTGACTGACCCACAGTCCAACACATCAGACTCTTATTTGCATGGAATGCAAACACGATTATTATCATCATCATTAGACTGAGCGTGTACACTTCTTTATGTGATGCCCTGCTTTACTTTCAAACCGAAAAGTTGGCCACTACAAATAGCTTCATTGGAAGGACAGTGCAAGAGTAGCCTGGTACAGTTAGGAGAGTTTCTCATTCAGGTTTTAGGACATATTCTCTATTATTTCCACAGGTTTATTTGCACTGACCAGTTACGACATACACTGATCAGCCATAACATTACCGTGGCACCTGTCAGTGTCAAGGGCCCTTGCTGACCCCTGTCCACCTCCGAAAGCACCTACAATGGGCACGTGAGCATCAGAGCTGCACCATGGAGCAATGGAAGGAGGTGGCCTGCTCTGATGAATCAGGTTTTCTTTTGCATCACGTGGATGGCCAGGTGTATGTGTATGGCACCAGGATGCATTATGGGTAGAAGACAAGCTGGTGGAGGCAGCCACCCCATGGAAACAGTATTCCCTAATGGTGGTGGCCTCTTTCAGATGATAACAAGATAGTGCTCCCTGTCACACTGCAACAATGGTTCAGGAGCTTTGAGGAACAACAACCAGATCTCAGTCCAGTCCAGCATCTGTGGGATGAGCTGGACCAACAAGTCTGATCCACGGAGGCTCCACCTCACAACTTCAGGACTTAAAGGATCTGCTGCCAACGTCCTTGTCCAGATACCACAGCTCTCACCTTCAGAGGTCTAGAGGAGTCCAGGCCTCCAGTGTCACAGCTGTTTTGGCAGCAAAAAAAGGGAAAACTACACAATATTAGGCAGGTGGCCATAATGTTATGGCTGAAATGGGTGTTCCTGGACCTGTTCTATGACAATAAAAACTCCACATTGAAGAAGATATGAAAGATAGATGGATCGAGCGCTTTAATAATCCTAATGGGAAATGATGTCGTTACAATAGCGCAAATCGCATGAATCACAAAACAAATGAAAAAACATCAAAAACACAGGCAATGTAGGTTGGAAACTGACGTTGAGGTAAAAGCCATGTATGATAAACAACCACAGGAAAACAAAAACTAGAGATAGAAGCTCTCTAACATCTGTTGAATATACATTACACATTTTCACTGAAGGCAATGCACAAAGCATTCAATATGTGCACAATGTTGTGTTGTACAACTCGCAGCAGTAGTAGTTATATATTGGTCCATGTAATATAGAAGCAGTCACAGGTAGAGGCAGGCTGAATACAACCATGTGATACAGGGATATGAGGTAGTGACTACTTTTCAGAGGGAATGAAGGTCACTGTACAATTTCACAATTTATCTTGGGATTATCCAGTGAGTCTCTGTGTGTGTGTGTATCGGTGTAATATTGTGCGTGCATGTATGCACATGTGTGAACATTTTCCTCCTGTGCCGGCTTAGTGCATCATGCCACAGCTGGACAACACATGGGCACATCTGTCAGTGCCATGAAGTAGAACCTTTTCCAGCAAGGGCAGGCAATCTTTCTCATTTCCCTTGAGTTTTTTTGACCCCCCCCCCAACGCCCGTTGTATTTTTTGTTTTTTCTCCCCCCACCTTCTTTTCCACGAAAATGTGCAATACCAAAAAATGCTATTACTTTTTCAAGAGGCTATTGCCGAGGTGTCGGTGGCGGCACACTGATATGAGTGTGTTTGTCTTTTGCAGAAACTGGAGCTAGATCGCTTCATGCTCTATGCTCACGGGCCGGATCTGTGCCGGGAGTCGGACCTGCGACACGCCATGGCCAACTGCTTCGAGGCTCTTATCGGTGAGGTTCCCGCGAGACAAAGATAGAAGCCGGGATGATGGTTGTGCAGGAGAACGAAAAAAAAAAAAAAAAAAAAGCAGGGATGCATTTTGAGTGAACTAAATATGTAAATCTATTCCTAAAAGGACAGATTTACATACACTGAAAACAAATACTGTCTCTACGCTCTTATGAACACAACACAAAAATTAGTTGGGGGTTTAATGCTCTTTAATACCACTAGTTTTAGTGGAGTGCTGCTTCGCTGGACTTTGCTGCAGCACGGATGTATTTAATCTGAAATGCTTTTATGCATAAATGTTTTAAATTCATCTGCTAACTTCATGTGCTCTGAATAAAATTGAATCTGTTAATAGTCGAATTCAGGTTCGTGTGTGAGTGTTAAATGGTGTAAATAGCTGCAGTAGATCTCCCATTAGGCTGTGGAAACATTACACAGCTGTATTGATCTCAGGAGATGTGGTTTGACCTCTGGGCCGGACAGACAATCCCCAGAGCGCTGCTCTCCTTTGCCTGCACCAAACACATACACAAGCTAGCTATTCATCTTGCTAGCAGTTCAGTGATAGAGTTTGTGCAGTGATTAGGACGCCGTGCTAGGAAACCACACACACGCACACACACAAACGCACAAAAAAAAGTCTCTCGTGGGGTCG
This sequence comes from Rachycentron canadum, assembly GCA_038496675.1. NCBI lineage: Eukaryota > Metazoa > Chordata > Actinopteri > Carangiformes > Rachycentridae > Rachycentron > Rachycentron canadum. Next base: position 18,427,436 of record CM076667.1, on the reverse strand, counting down.
ATCTCCCTCTCTTCCATCCAACCCCATGGGCAGCGCTAAGCCGAGCCTCACTCCTGGAGAGCTGCAGAGTCGGCAGCTTTCCTCATCTTATCACCATCTTGATTGAACCAGTTCAGCCATCTCTGCGCTCCCCTGATGATAGATACAGAGAGTGGGTGGCTTTAAAGAGATCTCCCTCCACCCCCCCATCCACCCACCCCCGAACCAAAAAACAGCAGTGCGCAAAGAGCGGCGGGGAAAAGTGCTGACTGGCACCACGGCCCCCTGTCGGCCCCGGGGCCCCGTTCTTGTTACGGGTTCATTATCGGCAGAGACGAAGTCATAATCTATTCTGTCCCGTGGCTGTCACCGCCTCATTGCTGCACACATGCGAGCAAAGGTAGCAGGGCCACGACACTGGATGCCTCTCTTTATTTCTTTTCTCTTCTCTCTCTCTCTCTCTCCTCTGTCTGAAATTTCAACTTAATAAAAGTGATGAATAAACAGGGTTGCTGTTGTATCGGAAACCTGTGAGAAAACTGTCAGAGAGCACCCCGTGGTGATGAGTTTTGGATTAGTAACTCAAAAATATCACCCCGCCCACTCCCACCCCCACCCCCACCCCCACTCACCACAGACACACATGCTGAGGGGCAAAACATGCACACGTACACACAAGATTCGAGGCATTCAAAGTCACTTGCATTGAGAATGCTGTCTGATGTTGCCTCCTTTCTTTCACAGAGACTTTTGTCATCTTCATTTCAGTTTTTTTAGCTCAAACGCCTCCTTTAAGACCTTGTTGTCAAGCAGTCTGTCTCCACCCTCCCCCGTCTCTGACTTACTCTTTATGATCCTTTGCATTCCTCCATCTCTCCCCGCGCCCCCTCCACCCCACCCCACCCCCCCACTGTGATCTAGAGTTTGGGTGTTAATAGGTGAAAGATGTGCCACGCAGATGATGAGTCATCCTGTCACTCTGTCACCCCCCCCCCCTCATCATCCTCCTCCTCCTCCTCCTCCGCCGCCAACCCTCCGACTCTCTCACTGAAGGGAGCGTTTTCTCCTTACAAGACAAACTCAGATCGCTCACACGTGCCGCTGGATGGTACAAGGGGGCAACGCACAAACGCTGTCATTTCATCCTCATCCTCGCGCCTTTCCGCCTGACAGAGACGTCAAGGAAAAAAAAACAAAAAACCCCGCCACTTCCCCAAAAGCAGCAGGCGCCACGTTAACAGACGTGCACTTGCAGACGTGTGCTGCCTTGTTGTCTTGAGGTACCATCATATTTTTTTTTTTTCCTTTTTAACACTTTTTTTTTTTTTTTTTTTTTTTTAACATCACCTAGCGTGCACGTGTAGAATTCAAACGGTCCTCTTTCCATACACTTCCGTTTTGAAAGCTTTGATGGAATATGACATGCTCATAATATTTCCAAGGCCCTGGCAGATAGCTTTAACGGCTTACTGTGCATGTTTTCTGACCTTTTGTTTTATTTGTTTCTCAGCCACAGTGACCGTTGAACCTGGGCTGTGTTGGAAATGGCAGATAATCTCCTGCTTTGCATGGGCAAAGCTTTCCCTCCGTGGAGCCGAGAATGTGTCTATCTCCTAACCCCGAGGCAGGGCCATTCTCTTGCTCGAGACAGAGAGAGAAAGAAATGGAGAGAGCCGGAGAGAGAGGAAGAACGGAGGGAGAGCAGTAGAGGAATGGAAAGCAAAGGCATCTGCAATGCAAATGGGTGCCCTGCAACCCTGAATAATTCAAAGTGTTGAATGGAAATCTTGCTTTTCTGATCCCCCGTCATTAACTTCTGCCGGAGTGGGCCATTCTCATTTGGGCTCTTTTGGCCTGCGCACCTCCCATTCTGTACCACCCCACCTCACCCCCCTCCTTCTCTCTAGCTCACCCTCTCCCTCTGTACTTTTGCTCTTGCCCACTTTACCTCCTCGTCTTTAGAAACCACTTTCTCCTTCTGCTTATTCATAGAAATCCCGCACGCCTGTTGCCCTCCCGTTTCCCTCTCAGGTCCTCTTTACTGATAAGCCACGTTGCTTCCTTCCTACCGAACTGTTTGAAAAGAATTGAGAGAAGGAGAAAAGAGGCCCCACTCTGTTTTTATGGCCCTAATTTCCTTGTACAGTTGATCGGTGGATTATACGCTGCCAGCAGCCATGGGGGATACAGATGGTGAACCTTTGTGAGGGCCCTCTCTAAGCTCTCCCTATTAAAAGAACGGAGAGAAAGGATTATCTCTCACTTGCTGAATATCAGATTCATACACAATGCAGCCTCTGTATTCATTGAGCAAGTACTGTTCCCTTTGTTAATTGCTGCAATGGTAGCAGTAATGGAGTTGGTTTCTTGTGCGCCCTCTTCTTCTTCTTCTTCTTCTTTTTTTTGGTTTTTTTTGTTTCTCCATCTCAGCCTCTGTTCCGAGCCTCATATTTGGAAAATAAGAGGTTTGATGTGACAATGCCCTGCCTACGTTTGAAAGTTCTATTTTCATGTTTTGATTTTGTTTATTTTTCTTTCTTTCTTTTATATATATATATATATATATANGTGGCTCCTAGAAGCCAATTGAGGCCAATGCTTCCTCGACATGACCCAAGACCAAGACCATGTTCCCAAGACCACGTACCAAGTTTACCCGGAATACATACAAGCTGACAAGTGTAGGATAAATGACAGAGACCAACCATCTGCATGTTACATTTCAGCCACACTCTGGGTCAAATCATAAAGCACCAACAAAATACAAGAGAATTTAATAAGAATAACGATGACGGATGTCAGATGATTGTCCATATGGACACAAATACAACTATTTACATATATATTAAAAAGCACTGTTTATCTTGTTTTTGATTTACAACCCTCTTGACTACTAAACACTGAAGAATACAAACTACACTCTGTTTTTTCATATTTAATAACAGTTTGGTTTCATTATATATATATATATATATTTTTTATTTTTTTTTTTTTGCCTTTTTAATGTGTAGTTTTCTGTGTCCGTCTGTTGCCTCAGCCCCCATTGAGTCGAGAGGGAGCGGCTTAATATATTATTTGATGGATTAGAGCCTGAGCGTTTTTGAATAATTCATTCTAGGTTATTAATGTGACTGTCAGCCGTTGGTGTTTCATATGCCCCTGACTCCGGGTTTTTATTGGTCACTGAAAGCCCACAGACATTGGAATTCTATTCCTAAACATAACACTGTACAGTCGGCATGGCTGTCTGAATTAGACGTGTGACAGATGTGGAGATTCATTAGTGCCTGGCCGTCTCTGGCCCATGACTGATATTCTCTCCGCAGCACTGGATGAAAACTTGGTTAAAGTTTGTACACTGTTCTCGCCGACCTGAATCAAATTTGCGCTGTCAGGTTTTTTTTAATTTATCAGTTTAGTGCTGGGCTTCATTAGGCCCTGCTTCCATTTTTAAGTCCAGTTCAAAGTTGGGGAAAATACCCAACTTCATTATGCTCAGTATCTAGTGGATATCCAGGTTAGTGAGCAATGCACAAAACATTAAAGGTGAATGGTTATTAAATAGGTTATCTACCTTGGAAAAAAAGACTGTCTTTTAATGTTTTGAACATCGTTCTTCCATATAGGTTTAATGAGGTTTTGAAGAAGCTGGTGGACAAAATCATAGTGTCTTTTAGGGTTAAAAGGGGTAACTGGTCCACACTCAAATCCTGCACAAGGCCTTATACATACATACACACACATATATATATATATATAATTTTTTTTAGGCCGGTTGATCTCAGCTGACTTCCTGTATATTGTCTTTGCTTCTCTGGCAGGGTCAAGAACTCAATGGATTGAATGTGCTGCAGAGTGATTTGGGCTAGAGCATGATGCTACTGCAAGATGAGCTGCTGAGAGATGCTAGCAGATAATTGCCAGTTGAGTTGGCTTGGGCGTCTTTGCGGGATGCGCGTGTTCAGGGCGTGCGCTGCAACTTTGCAAGCTAATGGGGTGGACTCAGAAGCACAGATCTCCATTTAATGATTGCGGCAAGTTGTGCGATTGATTGGCTTTGGGGCACACTTTTTGCACGGACAGCCTCCTTGTCAAGAGTGCTCTCGCTAGAATTAACTGCACATCTTGGTTTCTTCATCTACAGGCCCTTTGATTGACACCAAAGGTGTTGCTTTGAGATTTTTAATACTGTTTTAAATCCCTCGAGGCTCTCTTGGTTTCTCCCTCCCTCCCTCCCTCCCTCCCTCCCTGCGTTCTCCCCACCTTCTCCTTCCTCCTGGAAAAAAAAAGTTTTGAAAATCTAATCAGAAGTAAAAACTTTGAGCTTCAGCGACTTTGAGGCCTCGATTTGGGGAACTTTCCAGATTTGCTGTGTCATCAAAACATGAAGAAAACTGCCTGCCAACCCCACCCACTCCCCACTAGCCTCAGTTTTCACACACATGAATGCGTTATGAGTGGTAGTTGAAAGGCATTCAAAACGCAGCCCTATGAGGGAGTTCTTATCCTCCCACATCTGGTCTCCAGAGGAAACATCTGTTATGTAGCAGCGTCAAGAGCTGAAGTCCACATTATGGTAAAACCACAAATCTCAGTGCTGATGCTTAGTGGAAAACATCCTGTGAGGAACCGCTCCCCTCTGGAGAGCCTCCTGTGGTCTAGCCTCAGTGAGACGCTCGCCCCATCATGCCAAGATTACAGAGGCTTTCCTCACTCGTACACATCTGCAGCGGCATGCAGAGTTTAAGATTCCCAAGTTTTGATTTATGGGCTTTCTGCCTTCAGAACTTGAATGGTCATAAGCAGTGCAGATAATCACAATAGCTGGTGCCCTCCGATACTCACAAGCTACTTTCATTATTTTACCACTCAACTGGATTTTTATATTAGTGAAAGGGCCTCCAAATGAATGAGAGTCTGTTATGTGCCAAAGTGGCTGCTGGGGGATACAAAGTTGTCAAGCTTAATCAAATTTTACGAACATTTGGGTGACGGCTGGTAGTAATTTGCAACTCTGTTTAGAAGTAAAGGGCATGCAAGGTAGATAGAGTGGGTGTGCAATTGTGTTTGTTTTTGAGCTAGGTGGTTTGTTTGTTTTTCTTTATGGTTTTGGTCATGTAGGCTGCATCTTCACTGTGTCTGTGTTTCTCTCTGTGTGTGTGTGTGTGTGTGTGTGTGTGTGTGTAAATGGCCTGTTAGCCATCTGAAAGCATTTTCCCCTCCCCAGATGATGAATCCTTCATATGTTTTTGATGTCATCCATGAAAGCAGTTTGCGCATTTAGACTTGCAACCGCACCGCGCCCCATTTCCAGTGGCTCATTTATGCACATAATAAAAACCGCCGCACGATTGTATACCCAATTTGCCAGGTGGTTATTGCTTTCTAAATTGAATGAGCCACCCTAAGTATGATGGTTCGAACTTGTACGCAGCTTAAAGGGACCATGATGGTACCTCTGATTTTTAGTAGAAACAGTAGAAGAGCAAAACAACAAAACACACAGCAGAGATGACTTGTGCAAAGGAGCTGGAGATGCTGCATACCACTCCCATAGACAGAGAAATTTGGGACACTTGTCTTGTTATTTGGTTGCTGTGACAGTAGCAAATTTGTTTGTTTGTCCCTTGTCTTTTGTATATGTGTGTGTGTGTGTGTTGCTGTACGCACTCAGTAGGAAAAAATATTTTTTCAATCGCAATGAAGTGGAATTCTGCGCAGATAAAGTCAAAAGCACGCGTGCAGGTGAGTCGTAGAGGACATTATGCTTTTGCGCGCGCTGTCCATGAACGGGTGGAAACAAGGAACACATACGTTGGTGCGTGTGCGCCTGCGTGTTTGTCAGGCCTGTTATACCTGCACATGTGACGCACACACACTACCAACTCTCAATTCAACGGTGATGTTTACGTGACCTTGGCCAGTACCATCTCAGCGTGGCGATATAAGCATTCCTTCTTCTCTTCCTCCTCCCGCGCTCTGACAAGGGGGAGGTGGATCTGCACGGGAACCCCGGGGTCATTTCACCGTCAAAAAGCAATAAAAATGCACTCCTACTTTTAATAAAGCAATTATAACTCATTGCCGAGTTCAATTAATTTTAAGTTTTCCATTAGGAGAGAAGTCTGAAATTGCCTCAGAATTGCTAGAATTTTTTTTTTTTTTTTTACACCAGCAATGCACTGGTGGAACGTCATGCTTTTTCACAGTTACTTTAAAATCGTGTGGGTGGTGGTTGGCCATTAATTTACCGTTTCACATGCTATAGAAAGTATCCTGCACAGTTTCCAGCAAACACTCCGCACAGTTTGTACACCCTTCCTGAATAAACTTTGTTGTATTGATTTTGTCTTCAGTCATCCTGAGCTTCTTGTTTCCTGTTTTTCATCTGGTTCTTTTTTTTCTTTCCCCCCACAGGTGCCGTGTATTTGGAGGGAGGCTTGGAGGAGGCTCGGCAGCTCTTTGGCAGACTGCTTTTCAACACTGAGGTAACTGGCAAAACTGATAACTAAACGCTAATTTGATTTCTGCCTTCTGCCACTCTGTAGTTTTATGTCGAGGATGAACGTTCACACGTGTGTCTCTTTCTTCCTGTGTCGACTAACCCAATGTACACATCAATCGCAGAGTTGAGCTGCAGATGCACTTGATGAGATGTTCCTATTTTGATCTGTGGCAGACCCAAATGTAATGTTTCACCAATCTGCTCCTTTGTATTCCTTCAAGCCCACACACTTTATGTTTTGGCAAAGGACCACGTATTGCTCGATATTGAGGCCCTGCCAGCCTCCGAACCTGAAATCTCACATAATCTCGCTTTATCCTGCAGTACTTTTGACTAGCTGCGCATTGTGTGTGTGTACACTGATATACACAAAGATAAGACAATAGGAATGAGAGAAAAAAAAAAAAGTTTTGGATAAAGCCATGCCAGCAAAAAAAAAAAAAAAAAGAGGCTGAGAATGGCTTGTATATTTTGCAAAATGAACTGGAGGTGTTGAACGTAGCAGTTTGCCAGTCTTGAGCAGGACACCTGCTATTGTTTGCGAGCGTGTGTGATCAGCAGGCCTGAATAATTGATGAATGAATCAGTATTTGCGCTCATCTTGGCGAGAAGCGTTAGGAATCGGTTAAGTGATTGCAGCAGGTCTTGTGTGTAGCAGCAGGCTTGGTTCTAATTGGCTGTTGAGGGTGTTTGTCTGAGGTTCAGTCGGCGACTCCCACACGGTACAGGACACACAGTAATCTATCAAACATGTTTGATCAAAATCAGATCAGAGGCTTCAGAACTGAATCTTTGAAAACACCCGAGGAAGATTATCATTAATGAGGGATCATCCCATCCAAAAGAAATTTGCTGAAAGGATTTTTATTTTAGATTTTTTATAACTATTATTATTTTTCAAACTCATTAATTCAACATTCTGATTTACATTTTAGCTTTTTATTTGATTTTTTTTTTTTTCCCCATTTAAAGCATCAAAACATTTGGCCTTGGTTTGTTTGCATGCATGGCCGAGTTTACGATGGATCTCGCGTACTGTGGAGTGGAAAGCTGAAACATCCTTGGTCCTGTTGTGCCGTCGCCCTCTGGCCATGAAAGTTGACAGCAGTTATCAAGCTACTGAGTTGTCACGACGCAGAGGTCTCTATTTGTATTGTACACTTTTTGGGGTGAGGTGAAAGAGGTGGCGGTTGGAAAACCCTATCTTAAAGAGCAATATGGGAGGAGACTAGAGGAGAGGATACACAGAGATCAAGACTGTGATCAAAAGCATCCTTCAACATATAGACGATGAGAAACGGGCACAGATTTCTCTTGTAATGCAAAAGAAACCAACAGCATTGAGCACATCGACATCCCATGGCTACAAAAGATGCCTGCTGTTACACGTCTCCGCGACGGTCTTGCTGATGATGGGACATGCCGTGTCGTGTTTGTTTCATCGCTCAGAGAGACAACAGAGGAGAGGAAAGTTAGATGTGGTTATGATAGAGTTTCCAGATGGAGCATCCGTGTACAAAAGAATAACAAAAAAAAAAAAAAGAAGACAAGGACAGGGTATATCCACAGCAAGAAATGAACACAAGACGACAAGTATGATAACAGATGCTGAATTGTCCAAATTGCATTTCATCTTAGAAGAAATCATTATATATATTTATAATAATAACAAAACTATATCACAAGAGCTAACATTAATGGTGAATAAGGACATTCAGGCTCAGATGCAGACAGGACCAGACAGGAGCTAAACCACTCAACACTTAAGTAATCAGCGAGATCTTAAAATCAATTCTAAATGGCAGCCTGTAAAAAAAAAATAATAATAAAAAAAAATAGGATGCTCAAATGAAGGATATGTGCTCTACGTATATTCTTTGTTCTAGTTAAAAAAAAAGCCCTTTAGTATTTTGAATCGGCTGGAGATGAGTGTGAGCTTTTCAGAGCATGCAAGAAAACGTGGAGTTGAGGCGGTCAATAAAAAGCATAAATAACTTTCTCCAATTTAGAAAAGATAAAGAACACGATTTATAGATCCTTTGTTCATGACCTTCAAGCTGAATGCTGTATGAAAACCTCTGTCCTTTGTAAGCTGAAATATAAAGATAATTATACTTGCACATGTTTATTGTCTACAGAACAATGAAAAGAGTTACCATGACCCATAGTGATTTCACTCAAACAGACGTGGACCCAAAATGGAACCTTGATGAACTCCGCATTTGACATCTGTAGGATGTGTAACAAAGAGAAACGTAAATAGAAAATAAACCTGAGTCTGTGATTCCAACACTGTAAAAGTGATGATGTGCAGTGTTACATAGTGTATATACCTGTTGCATATTGGTTATTGAATGGCCTTAACACAAAGGTTAAACAAGTCTTCCCTGCCGATTTCCACCCTTCAGTATACCTTACCTAATTCTTATTAACCAAACACCAATCCCCTCCAACCTGACGACCAATCGTATCAGGTGTGGACCGTGAAGACTTTTTGTGCGGTCCAAGCTGCATGACAAAAAATATTGACAATGCGTAATAGTGTGTATGTAAAAATGGACATAGATACCAGGGCTACCAAGTCAGATTGTGTTGAAGTCTATGGGCAAATGGCCCTACTTCTCACTTGATTTATCACCTCAGTAAATGTTTTAAATGATGGCCCCATTTAGAAGAAATAGGACCATAAAGCGGGGGATGAATTAGGGCGTGGCAACCTGCCTGACAATCAGGATAGATCAACCCCTCGCTCCTCCTCAGCTCCACCGTCTCTCCACCAACTCAAGGCTTCAAAATGACAGTTCCCAAACAGATCGGTGGCGTGACAGTGTGTTGCCACTTGATGAAAACTGTGTAGTAAAGGCCATACAGAATACAGCCATTGATGCCGAGGGTGCATCTTGTCTCAGTTGTGAGAGAGATTTTCAGGAGAAATTTGTGCAAACCAAAGTTGACTCATTTTCAACTTTGGTTTGTAAGTTTTCAGACTTGCAGACTGAGGATTGAAATAGTATGACTGTTCACCCCCCCCCCCCCCCCACCACCCCCCTGCTGAATCCTCCTGATGGCTGCTCTGTCACACAAACTGAGGGGAAACAGATGGACACAGATGGGGGTGGGGAGCTGTGGGGCAGACCAGGGAGACGGATGGACAGCGGGTGAGATAAATTTCTGTGGTCGGCAGGACCCACTCAAATCCTGCTGTATTTCTAGCTTAACGTGTCAGGATGGGTCTTCACACAGCACATTACCAAACTAATGAGATGCGGTGAAAAACTGAAGGACAATACATTTTTCTCTTATCACACCCTGGAAGGTTTTGCCACTCCCATGTGTTGATATGGTGTTCCATTCACACATGGGCGATCAGTGCCGTACCCTCCTTTTCTCTCTGTAACAACAGGATGCCGGCTGGTGTCTCTTTAGCTCCCTCTTTTTTTTTTTTCCCTTAGCTTTTTCTTTCCATTCTCTCCTCTCTGTAACACTCTAGGATGTCATTACCCCCACTGCTGTTTCACTCTAGTTCTCTTATGACAAGTCAAAACAAAGGCTTCACAACTCCGGAGGTAAAATTCAGAATTGACTACCTAAGGCAAAGCATGCATGTAATTTCCACCTCAAGACCTAGCCAGACAAACAGCGGCCCCAGTTTTTTTTTTCTCCTCTGTCTCTGTTATTCCCTAATTGGTATGGCATTCATGACTGGAGCGCAACAGTTATTTCCATCCCCTTGTTTTTCTCTCAACACATCACCTTTGCTGGCACTGGTTTCCAAACAACAGTGCTCTCGCTGTGGATGGAATCTAGCTTCATTGCACACAGAGGCCCGGAGGAAACAATAGATTCTAATTTGCTAATGACATTACTGTGGAGGTTATTAAAGCATCAGCAGAGAGGCAGGAAGCAGCTTCTTCAGGGGGAGCTGCTCGATTGCTCCCAACCTGGACTTAACAGCAGTTGCAGTGTTGCCGGGAAAAGATGTTGATGCCACTGCGATGTCCTGAGGGAAGTGCCTCTTATGAGCAGCAATCACGATAATGATGATCTCACTAGTTACCCACGGGCTAATCTGTTGGCTTTTATTAACACTGCCCCGCAAGCTTCCGCACTCAAACACCAAACGTAGCAGAGGTTGCTGTGACAACTGGGATGGGTCACCATGGCACTGTGACGGTCGCTTCTGGTAGTGTGGCATCGCGGCCCTTCTCCTGCCTTCCTCACTTCTGGGTGCAGCGCCAAAAAGCTTTTAGGGCAGCTTGCTGTCAACTGACTCGAGCTGAGCTAGCAGAACAGTTTGAATCTCTCAAATCGTTCATTTCAAACCATTTTGACATTGCTAACTGCACCGGCATGTTTTCCAAATTGTGTGGTTTTGTAGGAACTGCCTGTAAGACAGGTGTTTAACTGTGTTTGATAATCATGACTTGGTGTGACATTATTTTGCTCTCTGTGTGCACCAGTAGAGTGTGCTAGGCTTACATGCTCGTACAGGTGAAAGGCTGGCTGACAACTCCCTCTGTATGAAGGCCACCTTTCTTGCTTACAGCAACAGTAACCCCTCTGTCTCTGTTAGGCAGCTTCAAGCCAGTTTCCTTCTACAATAACACTTGTATACAAAGAACATCCACTGCACATGAGTCTTTCCAATAATGAGTGCTTATTTTCTGTTGCAAAAAAACCCACAAACACACAGTCCACTTTGCTTATCACTCTGCCAATCTTTATCCCTTCAACACTTTTCAGCGTCCATCCTCTTTTTCTATTGCAATTTCTGCGCTTTGTCCTGTAACAGCTATGGCTGATATTTCTAATGTTTGAATGAGAGTGCGTGTGCTTTCTCCACTGTGTCCTTGGTTTGGTAATAGCCTGGAGGACGAAAGCATGCACACATTCGCAGGCCATTTTTCCATTCACATGCACTTCTCTGCCCACACTCGCAGGAACTGTAAAAGGTGTGCTCTTCACCTCAACCATAAATCGCGTGATAGAATTCACCAAAGTGTCGACATTAGTTTTCCCATATTTGGTAGAGCACCTTGACCATTCACTGATAGAAGCCCACGTTTTGGAGTTAGGGCAGCTTTTATGTTGGTATTGATCAGCAGCGCTATCTCTTATCGATTTCTCTGCTGCACTACTACGTTTGATGGATTGATTGGCAGCCTGTAGCTAGAGACTAATTTGTCAGGGAGCATTGGACCTTGTCAGAGAAGAACACCATTATGTCCCAATCATGGATGGCCAACAATCCCAGGGGTGTGTGTGTGTGGGGGGGGGGTGCAGGGAGTAGCGGTCTTGCCTATTCACGGATGACTTGTGAGCCCCAAGTATGTGCGAGACAGAGTCTGTGTCTCGATTCCCCGGGGGGTTAGAGCAGCACTGATCGAAGTCCACCTTTAAATGGAGATCAACGGCAGTTTCACCAAGTCGCCGTTCGTTTTGCTTTTAAATTCAACTCTCATTATGGGTAGGCCGTTGACACTCATAATAAACATGTTTAAATATGTCCAATCCCCCACCCCACCCCTTTTTTCTGTTTCTAGCACAAGAGCTCCATCCTCCAAATGGCTGTGATTCAGCTGCTGCACATGATGATTTGTGCCCCCAGTAATTATACCTTCCTCGTGCTGGGAGAGAGAGAGAGAGTAGGGAGGAAAAAAAAAAAACCTGTTGTTATTCTTAAATCCCCACTCGATGCTGGCTTAATCATTGTCTGCCTTGTCTTTGGAATGGCTGTAATTGAAACATTAGCTGTTCGGGTCTATATACAGCATGTGGGCGGATCGCGTGCGCCCTGTGGACGGATTTTAATCATAAGCCTTGATCACAAGCCGAAGCAACTTGCGTCTACTTCAGTTCTTCTCTCTTTCCTCCTCGTTTTCCACATGCCTGCATGAATATGCGTTCTGCGTTTTAGGTGCATCTCTTTCTTTGTGTATGCTGCTGCAATTTGTGTGGCGGCAAAATCTCTGTCCAAAGCAAGTGATCCATTAGCCAGCGCTATTGACTTTCCTCTAAGTGATGCCATCCTCCACAGCCAAGAAGCTGTATTGTATTCACGAGCAGGCTCCGTGTTGACCTGATACCCGCTATGAGCTTGGCGCTTTTCAACTCCAGTCCGAGGCTAAGAGACAAGCAACCAAAAGGAAGCATTTGCTTCGTATTGACCGCTTTCATGAATTTTTCATCGGCTGCTCAAGGCAATGGGTTGCCAGCTGGGTGGGTAGAGAAGATGAGGCGCCCATTCGATGCCGCTGACCACACACAACTCCCCAATGGGCTAGCACTGCATTTTAAAGGTTTATCTCCTTGAACCTTTTAAACACCTGAGCGATATTGTACTTTAGAGACCCTCGCCACATCTGTATCACCCCTATGACTCACCCGACATTAGACCCCAGGCCCAAAGCTGCCTGCGTTGTCCCTGGCAACAACTCGAGAGCCACAGCCTATACACCATCCCTCTCTCTCTCTCTCTCTCTCTCTCCTGTCTTCTTTACCGCCTCTGTCTCTCTACCACTCAATCTCGCGTGGTTACCCCAGAGCAGGGTTGAAGAAACATGTTGATCTTGCACATATTTCTCTCCACAGGCGGGGGTGGCAAGAGGAGTCCGACACTGTCAATGTGTGTCTCCAGAGACAACACAACTCTCAAAGCCAAATCCCACAACCCTCTGCCCTCAACACCCCTCGCCTTCTGCTTAAATCCACATCCCCAGCCCCACCCCCCACCCCCACCC
>CM076667.1:18397407-18413824 GCA_038496675.1 Rachycentron canadum | reverse complement strand
CACCCCCAGCCCCCGCATCACTCCCCCGCAGTGGGTGGTCTATGTACAGACCTCTGGGTTTGCTGACTCATTTGCTGCTATTTAACCGCCCCTAAGTGGGGCCACTGATGCCACTTAAATAACTTGGACTAAGGAATCCAGAGTGTCCCCTACACGGAGCAATCAATAGCTTATCATCACACTCATTGGTTTTCTTTTTTTTTTTTTTTTTTGGTCCACCATAGAAACATAATAATAAATTTCATTATCATTAAATGTTAAATTGAATCTTAATGTTGAGAAACAGACCTCCTGTTGCTAATATTGATGAAGGGCAGGTTATCGAGGCCAGAAGGTGAAGACACGTGTCCTTCCTGACAGAGTTTTGTTTTTAAAGTGCCACTAATCGATATGCCAAAATCGATGCTGTAGTGTTTTTCAGCCCATTGTTTTGGTTTTACTTTTTTTTGATTCTCTCCTGCTTTTATTAACCTGCTTTTAGCAGCAGCAGGCACCAAAAAGGCTCTGATAAATGTACCATGGTCTCCTTGCCAAGCACCAAATGGGAGTGAGACAAAGTTAGGAACAAGCCGGAGGAGTGTTTAACAGCTGAAGAGCCAGATATTTCCGCTAGGTATTGGAGGAACACAACACGGTGCTGCATTTAACAGATATTCCTTTGTGTGTCCAGACACAACTTCAAATGAATGCTAACATTACTCCACATCTACTGGATATTTAGCTAAATAGGCAATTAAAAACCAAGATTTCCTGTCTATAACGTCATAATATGCCAATACTGATTTTTACAGCTTGTTCCACTGCCCCCACGTGGCCAAAAAAAAAATCAATTAATACATCTTTAATGAACATGGTTAACCAGGATGAGCATAGTTAACAGGAGAGGGATGCTCCTCACTATCGTTTTGGACGGCATTATATCAGGTGCAATTTACAACTGGTGTCTCTAAGAGACAACATATTCCCAAGACTGTTATTCTACACATCTGTACTAATCAGTTGTATGAAAGGAGCAGTGGTGGCTGCTGGTGATATTGGGTGGGTGGGCTAACAGATGCATTATACTCATTAATAGTTAATGTATCGCAGCAGAGATACCATGTTCTACAACAAAATATTAACTTTACCCAACACCGCCACACTGGTGTTCCCTAATTTTATTGGATAAATGTTTCAAGCCCACGATTCCTCGTTGGGTCCGATTGATTCATGCTAACACCCTCCATTGCCGCAGTCTCGTTCCTCTCCCTCTCCGCTCTCGCTGAAGAAGCAGCTGACTGTAACATCCGCAGGCTATCATTGGTCAAAAGTCAGTGGCCTGTGGGCTCAATGAATTTAGCACAAATGATCAGTGAATCAAGGGGGCACTGTGTTTGGGCTGTAAAAAAAAAAAAAAAAAAAAAAAAAAAAAACAGCCCGTTCTTGTGACTATTTGATGCTGGTGCTGCTCTGCTCTCCACCACAATTACAAAACTATATATTGTCATGTTTTTATCAACAATTTTCTCATCTTATTGAAAAAGATGGCCCCGTTGGCCCATATATACCAGGCGTCCCTGGGGCCTGCAGGAGCCTCACCTGAAGCTCACAGTTCAACCACGTGTACAAGGCTCCGTGCTCATTAGAGTGGCCAAAAAAAAAAAAAACTTCAACTGTTACACAAGGCTGATGAAACTCAACACAGTAAAATGTTTAAATACTTAGAAATCCACATTTAAACACAAGGTTGTTGCTCTGAAGCTGGGTCCTCAAATGTTGGTGGAACAAACAAATATTTGGAGCTTTAATACCCTCCTGGGGAGGAAGGGGAAATTACACACATGTTTTTTTTGTAATGATAAAATCACCCAGGCACCTGTAGAGAATTAAGTCTTGTTAATCTATCACATATTATGCATTGTTTTTAATATTTTTCAGTGTTTTATATAATTTCTAAGTGATTGGTGTGTTTGTTTTACTGTTAATTAATTGTTAGGATGATATTCATTAACACAGGTGACCCTAATGCCAAGGGAAACGCACAGTGATCTCTTCCCCCTGTCTCACCCCCACCCTCTGTTTTTTATTTTCACAGGACCTACGGGAGGTCTGGCTCAACTACCCACCACACCCCCTGCAGGTTGGTTGAAATATGTTTAATTATTGATGTTTATTTTTGGATAGGTGCCTCTCATTAAAACTCACCTCACCCCCAAGAAACAAAAGCGTTCTCCCATCTTTGAGGTTTTCGAGCCTTAATGTATGTTTTTCTGTGTGTGTGTGTGTGTTGCTAACAGAGGTGGGCAATCTGTTAGTTATTTAGCCTGGGGCTGACTGAGTGCTTTATAGCTGTCACAAGGCCCCCAGTAGTCCTCCACTAGTCTCCATTGTTCTGCTCCCGTGTCTCGCTGCTCCCCATTTTGGTCAAGACCCTAATCCGCTTTTTCATTTACTCCACCTCTCTTTCTCCTCGCCGTTGCCTCTCTTCTCTCCTCTTTCTCTCCCCTTCTCCGTCACCGTGGCTCTGGACTCACCCTCTCTCTCTCTCTCTCTCTCTCTCTCTCTGTCTCCTCACTCTTCCTCTCTGTGCTGCCGTTCTTTGCTTTACATGATCTGCCCAGAAACATTGAACATGTCAACAGTGTTTGTTTGAAATTAGGATTTGGAAGAAGAGATCAAAGATGCCGTAAAAGGATTACAGTCCCGAATCACATGGGGCCTCCAGGGACCGTCAGGCATCCTTCTCTCTGATGTGTTTGTGAGGAGAAAGTGTTTCTTTGTGTGTTTGCCGAGACTCGTCTTTAAGCAGTTCATTCTCTTCATCTTCCTTCGTGTGTCGTTGTATTTTCTTATGTGCGTTTTTGCATATCCACGTTTGGCCCAAAATAACACAGTGCTTCTGTTTACATACCTCTCTGTGTATATATATTTTTGCATATATTTGTTTATTTCCTCACCCCTGTATTTTTCATCCCTAAACACTGGGGAGCCACAGACCCGTCTGGATGTTTTTTTTTTGTTGAGCTCGTCAGTGCTCAGTATAAACGCACTGTATCCAGCAGTCTTGTTTACCCGCCGAGCTGAACAGCGCACGCCCCAGCGGTGGGCACCGTGGTCAGGGTGGAGCCCCGGGGTCAGCCCTACAACCGCTCCGTGGTGCGAGGAGAGCCTCCACAGTGTGCTGCATGAGTAGTGATTAGCCGCTTCAGAGCCGCGGCCTCATTACCACACACACACTGCGCGTGGCTGAGGCTTCCTCTGGGTGGTCCCCTGCAAGTGGGGTAACGCCTGTTAAATTGTGCCAACCTCTTGGTAGCTTGATAGCATCCTGACCTTTTGGCTTGAGAAGATATAATCTAAGCAGTTTCACACTAGGACACTAGGAAAAAACACCTTTCCCTTTATTATTTATTTATTCTGTAATTGATGAAGGCCCCTAGGAGTTTAGGTGAAAATATTACGCTGTGAGGTAACAAAGCGCCACCTCTTTCCCCCTGCTCACCAAGACGAGGATGGTGAAACGGAGGTGACGAGGAGCTGTCTTAATGAGGTTTGAGAGGATGGCAATGGCAGCTCGCCACGGCGTGGGTAATTATGCGTACACCCGTCTTTGGCATACACGCATACATTAGCCTTGCCACCGACGTGCCCTGCGGAGCGCAGTGGTGCGCTCTCGTGGTTGACAGGCACATCTTTATGTCTTTCGTGTTCGCTCGATTCGCACCAGCGCATCATCACCCCCAGCTCTCCAGAATAATTTACCAGAACGTCATTTACGTTGAGTCTGGATTTCAAAATTTCTCCTTTGGTTTATCAGGGAGATACATGAGTGTCAGGCTTTTTGGGCCTCAAAAGACCTCGGCTCTGATTCTGCTTTCTGTCTGGACGGAGCTGAAAGTGATGCTTTGAAGCCATTTCAAAAGTGTGTGTGTGTGTGTGTGTGTGTGTGTGTGTGTGTGTGTGTGTATTTTTATTTATTTATTTATTTTTCACAACTGCTGTTGATTTTTTTTTTTTTTCCTCCCTCTCTCCTCCTCGTTTGAAGCCTTGCTGCTGTCCATTCCCCCTGAAGGATAGCTTGAGCCTCTGAGTGCTGAACTCGTCAGATGTCGTTAGTTGTGATGCATGACATTTAAACGCCTTTCGTTAATTAACAGAGTGAAAAACGGGAGGAATGAAGTGTTTCTTAGGACATATTGGATGATGGAACCATGACATTACCGGCAGCACTCCAATTAAAATACTGAGTTTAAAAATACATCTCTGCTTTGCGCACTGGCTTGACATGGGAGAGAAAGCTGTTTACTTGTCATTTCTTCATGAAAACAGACAAAGATGCTGGAAAAACGAAGAAAGTGGCCACCTTATCCCAAAGAGCCTTCAAAGTCTGTCTCATTTTTTGGGAGGGCTTTATAGTCTACAGCTAAATGGAGCGAGCCAAGAAGATCAACCCAATGTGTTTAAATGTCCAGAAGCAATTTATGTGGCTCAATTTTTCTGTCTTTTTTTTTTTTTTTGGAAAAGATGTCTTGGTCAAGCTTACAGCTGCACCACGCAGAGACCAATTAGATGTTTCTAGCTGCCTAATTAATGCACCCATAAGGATATCTCTTGATTCAACAAACATTCATGCACATATTTTCCTAGCATATCATTTCTGTTTCTAACGAGCACAAGCGTGAGCAAATACTGCAGCAGCATGTTTCTGCTGAACCCGTCTACCTCTGAACTGGCCAAGCCCGAAAGCTATTGTTACAATCGTAATCTACAGCAGTCCTCAAAACAAAGAGCGTTCTTTCAGAACTCATCAAAGTCTCAAGGGCAAGAGTCTCGGATATAGCCTGCTTTAAAACAAGCGAGGAGACGTGCAGCGCGACTGAGTCGCCAGAGATATTAATTGACCGTTTGAGTCCCCAGATCCAGAGAGAGAGGGAGAAAGATCCGAGCTGTTTGACTTAAAACTTAATGACTAAGAGATTCCATCTGCTGCAGATCATCTGAGTTTGTTTTGAAGCGGAGTAAAAAAACACACACTCTAAACAGGCCCCCGAGCAGCACATACTGAAGAGGTTCATTTCAGTTTAGGAGTTTATCTGATGCTCTTACGGAGAAAGACTTCGTTGAGTCAGTAGTTTGTTTTTTTTTTGTTTTTTTTTTGTCTGGTTTGAGGATCCGAAGAGTCATCATGCTCGTTATCAATGACTCAGTGAACCATGGCACATCAACACACAAAGACCAAAACCCAACAAAGTATAAACAAAGATATATGAACATGATTTTTGCACAAATTTATATAAAAACAAATGATTTCCCTCCGTAAAATTATTACAGCACAAACTTCTATGTTGTATTGTAGACTTGAGAAATTCAAGTTTTCGTTGAATAGAATTACTAACGGCTGTTAACAAACATTCATCGATCTTTACTCCATTTCCTTGAATAGTATATGAAGACTATTCATGTCTGAATGTCCTCATCTGGGCATTTTGGTTTCTTGAAACCAGAAGAAACCATATTTGAAGGAGAAGTTGGAGCTTTTGTCTAAATGGACCATAACCTAAAAACAAATGAACATCATGTTGTATTGAAGACTTGAAATTAGAGACTGAGACCATAAAGTCATTAGGACAATGTTTACTGAGCTAATAAATCAAGGGAGAAGTAGGGACATTTTCCCATAGACTTCAATACAATCTTCTTTAACAACCAGTGGAGTCGCCCCCTGATGGTCATTAGAGAGAATGAAGGTTTAAGGCTCTTCAGCGTTGGCTTCACTTCTCAGACCCAGTCTATGTCTATGTCCACTTTTATATCCAGTCTGTGATTGTGATTATGAGCTTTTAGATTCTCCACTCCTTCCCGAATAGCTGATATCTGCTGAACCTGGGCTATTTGCAGCAGATCACCAATAAATCACATGCATGGCATCTTTTTAATCTTCAGCATAAACCTATTTTTAATATCTTTTCTCACTGTAGCGCTCCTTTTAAAAAAAAAAGTCTCCTACCTTTTATGCAACCTTTATGACTTATTAAATCCTCATTTCATTTACTCAAATTTGGTTTTATTCATTTTAAATGCTATATAATGTCATCTTAATGTTCTATTTTTAATGTGTCTCCATGTGTCTTTAAAGCACTTTGAATTGCCTTGTGTTTGAATGGTGCTACATGAATAAACTTGCCTTCTCTTCCTAACGTTGAAAATGTATTTTATGCGTTGAAACATGAAGATTTCCCTTCCTTTTTTTTTTTTAACCCAAATTAGACAGAATTGTGGTGACATCGGGGGCAAAAAATTATATTTTGAATAGATAATTACTGAATTTACTGTGCCTAATTAAATAACTATGCTCTTGCCCAGGTCCAGGAGCCCCAGACAGACCGGCAGCTAATTGAGACATCCCCAGTCCTTCAGAAACTGACCAGCTTCGAGGAGTCCATCGGAGTTTTGTTCACACATGTGCGACTGCTGGCCAGAGCTTTCACCTTGAGGACCGTGGGCTTCAACCACCTCACACTGTAAGTACAGTGGCAGTTTGTTTGTCGGTAATGGAGTTACAGCCAATAAAAATGCAAAGTGGGGCACTAGTTGGCCAGATGTAATTAGCAAGGATGCAGCAGAAGTAGCCCGAGCTAGTTTGCTGCTCCCTTTAGAGGTGATGAGGCTCCATGCATTATAATATATAATACGATCTGAGATGCAGGGAGTTTTCTCACATGTCGAGCATTTTAAATTGTTGCATCTGTTGTGAATGTGGCAGCCTCCGCCTCCCACATCATCATTATGTTTGCCCCCCTGCAGCTTATGCATTTCTTTGCAGCCACTAACTCAGCCTGTATGACAAGTTAACTTAAATGTCATGTTTTTTTTTTTTTTCCGGCCATGCGCCTAATCCAAGGGTTTCACAGCTGAGAGAGAGAGAGAGAGAGAGAGAGAGAGGCCCGAGGGACTCTGAAGTCCCCCTATCTGTAGTCTGCCTGTACCTGTGAGGCCATAACCCCACTGACCCATGGGAATTGGGGTTTTGATTCAGTGGGTTGTCCGGGGCAGGAGGTTTAAAATTTCTCTTTTTTTTTTTTTCATTCACTGGCGCCTCATCTCTTATTTGACAGATATTTTTTTTTCCCCCTCTCTCATTGTTATGCTTCTCCTCCACCCTGTGAATCCCTGGATTCTCACTCGTTCAATCCAGATTAAATTTTACCTGCATGTGCTCTACGAGGGCTGCGCAATTAATCGAAATTTAAATGAAATCGCAATATGGCCAAGTGTAATATCCAAATCGCAGGAGCTGCATTATTTTGGTAAGGTAAAATGTGTTAGAACGCGGTTGTGCTTTGTAAGGACCATAAGCGTCATGGGACTGATCTCAGGGGCTGAAAAGTGAAGCCGATGCTGAAGAGCCTTCAACCTGCCTTCTATCTAATGACCATCAGGGGGTCACATTGTATTCTATGGGAAAATGACTTCTCGCTTGATTTATTAGCTCAGTAAATGTTTTCCTAATGAGTTTATGGTCTTCAGTGCAACATTATGTTCATTTTTAAATGATGATGCCATTTAGAAGAAAATAGACCATAAAGTGGGGTGTGCATTTGGGGATGACTGGTGTGTGAATGACTGTACAACACACGTCGAAGCTGCCTGACAATCAGGACAGAGTACAGAGCAGGTCAGCTCCACCCCTCACTCCTCCTCAGCTCCACCTTCTCCTCCTAATATGGTTTCTTCTTCTTTCTAATAATCCAAGACGGCCGGTGGCCAAATTACGAACTCGACACTTCAGAAACCAGCTCACAAACTAACGGATGACGTCATGGTGGGTTGCCTACAGAGATGTCCGAGCCTGCAAATAGGATTCTCCAGACCAGAAAGGAAAATGCATGTTTACAACAAGCCCCGACAAAAATCACACCGTCCTTATTTTAATTTTTTTTTTTTTTGGTGAAGGTGATCTTTCCAATTGAAATCGCAATATCTGCCAAAATAATCCCACGCTCTACATATATCTCAATATATTCCGTTTGGGGAGATGCAAGTTTTTCTGTTAATTGCAACATATCACAGTGATGCTGCAGTGATTTAGCTCTGACACTGGAAATGTTTTTTTCCTCCGCTGTGACATTTCTCCGATAACCAGCAAAGTTGCAAACTTCTGCAGAGATGACTTGAAATTGATCTGAGACGGAGCGACTCGGTCTGTTTGCAGGCAAACGTGTCATCATTGTGTCACTGCAGCGTAGCCTCACTCCGTCATTGATAAATGGAAGAATGGGAATCTGAAACAACTATTTTCATATGAAAATGTTCCCACTAATGAGACTGCTCACTCCAATTTGAGGTGTTTCTGATTCTGAGTGCGAGAGGGTTATTTGCAATGGAAGCTTAACTCACTTCTGAGCTTTGCAACACAACACAATAGTGAGTTTGACAGCTACAGCAAATTAGCCTTGGCAGCACACCTCTGATATCTTATTGGCAGGCTGCACTCTGTAATTGCTTGCTTAGTTTTGCCACAAGGACATTGCTCTGTGTGTGAGTGTGCGTCTATGGTTGTGTGCATGATGTGCGCACATAGAGTACACAGCTGTGTATGTTCTAATCCATCACTTAAATGTCAAACCTCTCCCCACTCATGGTCAGTGAAGTCGATTAGAGGTCCAGAGGTTTGACTCCCACTGAGCTTTACTTTGAAGACTTTTTCAGCTCAAGGTTGATGCCAATGATACTTTCTTGCTTGGTGGCATCACATCCAGTAGCTTAATGTATATTTTTATTTCATTGAATTTTATTGTTACTTATCCTGCAGCAAAAGAAAAAAAGGAATTTATATATTTTCAGGGTGATTTATGTTCATTAGCTCATTAGTGGCCAAAGGCAGGTTGACCTAAATAGAGGCAACTGACTTGAAAGCTGGAACTGAGCAACGGCTGCCCATGAGGACCAAAGGTTACACCAAAGTAGGTCACGCCGTCGTGATGGAGAGAAGAACGAGGTCAGATAACAGAAAGTAAGGTCAGGCAATAAGGTAGGCAGCAGATGAGGAGACAGGACCCAGGTTGGCCTTCGGCCTATCACTTTATGCAGAAGTAGAGGACAAAGTGACCTAGAAGAAGACGGGGATGGGAGTTGACCCCGTCGAGAGGCAGCGCAGACCGGAGGCTTCTATCAGACAGCAGAAACGCAGAGCTGTGTCCCCCCCCAGGCGCTGGGCTTCCTATCTCCTCTCACAGCGGAAAAGCCGGGTGTTGCAAGAATTTCACCGTTCGTGTAAAAGGGATCCATCTCTCTTCATGTTCAGTGTTGTTTTCTAAATCAAAGCACATTCCACTGTGCAGCTTTCACAGTAGTTACTTGAAACATTTGCACACGCAATTAAATTTTATCGAATCGATTTAGGTGGCACAAAAGGGAAAGTTACGCAACTCAGTAAATGCAACATTTCTGCAATTGCAATTTTTTAAAAGCATCGTTTTTTTCCCCCCTAAAACAAATACCTGGAAAAGGTACAGCAATAACTTTAACACTCAGGACCTGTTGCTGCAGCAGTTTCAAACATCATTGAGATTTATCTCCATGAGTCGTTTAGCAGTCTATTATAAGTGGAAAATAATGTTTAATGGTGATGAGATTTCACCTAATTTGCTGTTTGAAGAAAAGTGACTTTTGAGAGGAGTTGATCAAATGGCTTGTCTATAAATATTTTATATCATGCACACTAAAACTTTAAATCCAAGGCCGTAGTTTTCCTCTTCACTTAATTCATTTTCTGTTTAGTGCAATTTTGCAAGAGGAGTCCCTGAGATTTCATTATATTGAAGTAGCATTTTGAATTTCTATTGATGTTTTCATGTATTTTTATGTGGTGGATATTTTTATTTATTTTTTCTCTTTTCTCGCTTTTTCCCAAATTTACACTGAATGTTTCGGTCCCAAGTCACTGGTCCGTTTGCGCCCCCCCCCCCCCCCCCCGTAACACTTCAGCCAAAGTAGCAGCGGTTTACGCATTTGAACCTAACACAAGCACGCACATATGAAACAAGTACATAATTTCCCTAAGAACCGGGAGGAGAAATGGCCCGACAAAATGGAGGGCTCCCCTCTTTTGGAGTGGGCAGCCTGTCGCCGCCTCTTCAGAGGGGCTGTTAAAGGTATTTTAGATCAAAGTCAAAGGCGAATAAAGACCTCGGCTCCACACTTTACTTCAATTTCCCCCCACCTTACCGGAGCATTGTGCCTCTGCTGTTGAAGTGAATAAGGGATGGCTCTTTGTGCTGCTTCACACAGCGACGCATTCCTCTTTGACCTGCACTATCTCTCCTTTTTCCCCCTCCATCTTCTCCATCATCTATTTTTTTCCCCCTTCGTCTCTCTGTCACCCCACTGTTCCCTTTCCCGCTCTGCCTCCTATTGGAGGTGAAATTAGCTCATACTATACCTTCTCCATCTGTTACTACACAGCGTGTGCTGCCTTTTCTCCAGCTCATATACAACATATATAGGCCGAGAAAACCTGTTGACTCCCATGTTGCACAGTGCTGACGATGGGAGGCTTCTTTCCCCTCGTCACCCCAACCGCAGCCCCTCACGCTCTCATCTGTGGTGGCAGAGCCTTTTCAATAAAGAGCTCTGATTGTATTTATTGTAGGAGTGTGGGTGTGAAGCTCAGACCTGGGTCTGACAGTTCAGGAAAAAAAAGCTAAATTAGTTCTTTCTCATCCTTTGTCCATGTATTACAGAATATGGGTCAACAACATCGATTATTGGTCATTTATTCAGGAAAAATACCAAACATTTACTCTGCTGTGCTCTCAAATGTGAGGATTTTCAGATCTTTTGTGTTTGGTATTGTTGTAGATTACATATCTCTGGGATCTGGGTTCTTGTTGAGGCCAAACAGACAAATTGAAGACATCACTTTGAGCTGGGAAGTGATAGACATTCCATGAACTTAACAATTAAAAACTTGTGCACACTTCCAAAAGTGCTGTCACTGTGGAATTTTTCCCATTTCTCCTTCCCCCCTCCGCTTTCTTATATAACAGCATGGGCGAGGGGAGCTGATGATAGAAGCATCAGTCCTCTGTTAGTGAAAAGGGGGCGATTCCTCCTCAGAATCACTGTGGTTCTTAAGAGACTCACTGAGTTTTTAGATCAAATATTTAACTGATAAGCTGACCGAAAGAAAAAACGATAACGTTGATAGTTGATAAGTTAAAGGTTTCCTTCATGGGAGCTTATCAAATGTGAGAATGTGCTTTGAGCACATTTGGGTTTTGGGCTGTTGATCAAGCACAAACAAATATAACGTGTTTTTTTTTTTTTATTTTTATACTCAACATTTAGTCAACAGAAAATATAATCATGAGCTGATAAAGATGCTCAAACTGGGTTTCACTGAGTCAGAGTCGCTGCGTCTCATAAAAGGTAGCGGTGCCGGGAGTCGGACAATAAACTTTGACCTTTCTCTCCCTTTGATGTCAGCCTCCTCCTCGTCTTTCTACCTCTGCATCTTTCTCTCTCATCTTCAGGCTCCCATCTCCCGTGAGGAGCTCATATCTATAGATGGGTATATGCTCTGCTGCTGCATGTACCCACCTACCTGTGTGCATTGCGCTCACTTGTGCGCCCCCCATCACTGCCACCCCCAACACTTCCTGCCTGCCTGGCGCAGCACCAGCCCACATCTGCAATGCTAATCTATGATTCTGTTTAATTAATGACCATTACAGCGGCAGCAGTAGCGAACAGCCCCCCCCCCCCAACCCCATCGCTACCCCTTTCTCTTGCTGCCCTGTCGAGCACTGTGCCGAGTTGCAGTGCGCTTCCTGCTTTGCAGTGATGGCGAGTAAGGCAGGAAGCTGATGTACAGTATCACAGAGATGCCATTAGCATTTTCTAGGAATTATTAGAAGGTTGGAAGTTGTTCTCTAAACCTGTGAGCGCGCTCGCTGCTTTTATGGGCTTAGGATTTTGACAGGCACTCCTGCAGGTGTACCAGAGGTTTTTACAGCATGTATTTTTTTTTTTCCCATTTATATTTGAATTGCAATCAAAGCCTGGCGTTTTCTTCAGAAGGACTGCTACTTCAGGCAGCCTTCGAGTTGTCACACAGCCTGTCAGTGCAGCTGTTCCCAGAGGCCACCCATGAAATGTACATCAGCCGACTTCACCGTTTCCGTTAAAAGACTAAAAGCCTGGTAAATTTGTCAAGAGAGCATGATGCCTTTCATGCCCCACTGATGTGTGGCTGAATAACCTCATGTGAAAAACCCTCCCCATCCCCTTATTTACCCCATTTCTTCCTGCTCTTCCATCTCACCCTTACCATTCCATTTCCCCCCCTTATCCTCCTGTAACCTTGTGGGGTTTTTTTTTTTTGTTTTTTTTTTTTAACTCGTCCTTTTATGTGTTTAACTTCATCCATCCATCTTTTCCTTTCCGTGTCCAGGGGCCACAACCAGAGGATGGAGTTTCTGGGAGACTCGATCATGCAGCTGGTGGCCACCGAGTACCTTTTCATCCACTTCCCTGACCACCACGAAGGGCATTTAACAGTAAGATCAAATCACAAGTCATCACACACACACTCCTCACGGGTTTTCCTCCCCCTGCCTTCACGGGCTCAGACTTGTACCTACATCTTTGTACCCGTTTTGTCTTTATTCTGTATCCATGCTTCTGCTGACTGAAATTCCCTGAAACCATGGTTCACTGTGAGTTTACATGAAATGAAGTTACGGCTGAGCTTTTGTTTTTATGTGTGTTGGGTGTTTTTTTTTTTTGTTTTTTTTTCACCCTTCCTTATTTCTTTCCTTCCCTCCCATCAATCTCTGACTCTCCAAGTGCCAGCCAGGTACTCACCCCCTTCCTCTTTTGCTTGTTTCCACAGAATAACTCCTCACCCCACACTGCGCCTGTACGTTTACTGTGCTCCTTGTGATGGGCATTGTCATGAGACAAAATTGTACAGCGGTTTTCAATAACACATCTTTGTCGGCACATTTTTGCTGAAGCTGTCAAGTGTCTGAAAAATAAAGTTGTGTGTGCGCGTGTGTGCGTATACCGGCTTGCACAGCTTGGAACACAGGTACAAAGCAAATGATCGCACTTTGAACACGCGAGTCCATTTTCTGACAGCGTCAAACAGCATTACATCTCCCTCTTTTCATTCGAACATCAGCATTTCTCTTTAGAAGGCTGACTACTCCAGGCTGGAGGGATTGAACCAGTCTAAAACCAGAAAAGAACCTCTGCAGTTAGACACTTCTCTGTGGATATTCCTTATAGATGGAAGCTATGATGTTAGTTATATAAAAGCTTCCAGCAAGCTTTCGTTGAGAGACTGGAAAGCTTCAGCAATGTCTATGCCCAAGAGTCAAAATGCGGTACATCTGAAATGGATTTCAAATTGGGTAAAAAGTGCTCATTCAACTAGTGAGCGCGTGTGTGTGTGTGTGTGTGTGTGTGTGTGTGTGTGTGTGTGTGTGTGTGTGTGTGTGTGTGTGTGTGTGTGTGTGTGTGTGTGGGGCTCTGATTGTGATTGCGTGTGTACTGTTAAGGAGGGCACATCACAGCGAGACAGTCAGACAGTCATATTTCATTCCATTTGCTCTTTTTCCACATCTTGTAGCTATATTTACCATGTTTGTGTTTTCCCTTTTAGAGACGTAAATGTACCTCACCCATTCCAACATGTTGTCATCCGCTCAGCTCCAAGTCACAATGTAATATTTAACAGAGCAACGTGCAATCTCTCTAAAACATTTACTCTGCATTACCATTTCTGTCTTTGATGAATTATTCCATGTGGTGGGTTATTTTGATGTTGTTTTTTTTTGTGTGTGTGTGTGTGTGTGTGTGTGTACTTCTGTACATTTCCATGCATCTGTGTGAAGTCACCATGTGGCCATGACAGGCGGACACGGGGAAAGTGACGCTCTGTGTGTGTGTGTGTGTGTGTGTGTGTGTGTGTGTGTGTGTGTGTGTGTGTGTGTGTGTGTGTGTGTGTGTGTGTGCGCGCGTGTGCGTGTGTTTTTTGTTTGCAGCTGCTCCGCAGTTCACTGGTAAACAACCGCACGCAGGCCAAAGTGGCTGAGGAGCTGGGGATGCAGGAGTTCGCCATCACCAACGACAAAACCAAACGACCGGTCGCACTGAGGACGAAGACTCTGGCCGACTTGTTGGAATGTATGTCTGCAGCTTTTTTTTTTCATTCATTCATAGACGCTCTGCTCAACCTTTATTTTTTTTCTACGTCTCTCCTGAATGCACAGCTTCCAGCATGAAGTACCAATATTGATTTCTTTGTTCCCTTTGTGGTGGATGTCAAGCAGTCACTTCTCTGCTGAAGCCACTGAAAGATGCTCCCAACACACTTAGTTTGACTGCAGCAGTTAGCAATGATTTCTTTTCTTTTGTTTTTTTGTTTTTGCAAAGCAACCAGCTATAGCTGCCACAATCCTACAACTAATAATGTACTCGTGGTATTTTTTGATCGATTTTTTTTTTTTTTTTTTTTTAATAAAACCAGAACAAGACATTAAAAATGTGCTTCGAAAGAGAAGTGGATGGATGGCAGCTTTAAAGAAAATGATCTTCTTCTTCTGGTGGTTGCCCCCCCCCACCCCACCCCCCACTGTGCATTAGATAGACCTAAAGGCCTTGTTGCTTGCAGGATATTATACAAAAAATAGTGGGCGGTTATCCTGGAAGGCAGAGTCTCATCATTAAAGCATCAGAAAATTCCCACTGAAAACGCAACCAGTCTTATGTTCATCAGCTGTGTTCTAGCTTCACTCCCTACATACATGCCTCAAGCTATATGTGGTTGTAGCTGTACCGAAGCAGCTTCGGGTTTGATAGGTAGAAATGCATAGGCCTTTTCCTTTAAATCAGATATCATTGTTGTGTTGTGTAATAAAAAGAGCTGAGGCCTCGACAGCGGCTCTATCAGAGTGAAGGAATGCATTTGGCAGTGTTTGCGTGCGGGAGGCCTGTCAGGGATTATCTTGTGGCACTTCTGACTCCTGCTGGTTTTGTCACTTGGTCCTTGGTGAATCGATCCCCTGTCATGTGGAAAAAGAAATCCACTGCCTTTTTTCCCCTCAGACTGATCCCAGCTGACCTTTAATTCTGTACCAAGTCGCACTCATCCTGGTGTGAAGTCCGGGGGTAAACCATGACTTCCAGCCGGCAAAGTGTTGAATGTACTCACCATTGTCCAACCCCCCATAATGTGGGAACCAGCCATCACCTTGCCCACTATAAATCAGCCAGACTGTTGGCTTTCTCCAAGTATTTGGTATATTTTTCTTCTACTAAGTGAAAAAAAAAAATGACAAAAATTGAAAATTTGAAATATGTTTGAGGTCATTCAGAAGCATCATCTCCACCAGAATCACTGGATTCAGGCACTCATCTCTGACCAATTAATATTTCAAGTATAAAAGCATGGCCACAACTCTGATAATGTTATTAGACAGTTTACATTGATTAATTTATAGGTCAGCCTTTAGTCACAGCTTTAAAAATCCTGTTTTGGTTAGACTATAAAAGAAACTGAGACATTTTGCTGAATGTCCCCAAGGTCCCCAATCACACAAATAGATGATAAGCTCGTCCTTTATTAATGCCAGTCTGGTCCTTTATGTTTAGACTGTACTGCACATTTCCCTGATTTCAAAGCCACGATTAAAAGGAATTATGAGGAAAGTTTAGCGGAGGTTCAGTGGTAAGTGTGTGTCCACATTAATATTAACAGATAACGTGGTGACCCCTCCCTTCAAAAGTGGACAGAGCGGGGGCATATTGGACATACTGCATGAGAGGAGACCGTTACAGTCCATGTTGGGCCAAAAGAGGGAGCTAGCAGCGACAAACACTGTAATATGATGATTGTCAGAGAAAGGGGGTGGGGTGGGGGGGGTGGGAAAGACAAATAAAATAAAATAAAAAAGCATTAATGTGCTCCAGGTCAGGATTCAATAGACAGACCTTAATGCATGAATAACACACGGATTCACACACACACACACACACACACACACACACACACACACAGAGCTTCATATCATTTGCCTTCCAAATGATCCTTCAAAGTTCAGGCCGGAGCAGAGAAGATGACACAGGAAGGGGACGAGGGTCAGCGCTGGAAATGAGCGCAGCTCTACCGCATATGAACAGCCGTGCCCTGCAGCTACAGCAGGCCCTCGCTGGCCTCCTGAAATATTACCTATTATTCCTCTCTCATGTCCCACCGTCTTAGTCACAGAGATGAGTGAATGCAGTGGCAGCTAATGGTAGAGGGAAAACAAAGAGAGAGCCACGAGATGAAGATGACGCCCAGCACCAACTGCTTACATTTCCAATCTTTTTTCAGTTCAGTTAGATCGCCAGTTATTCTCTCTCCTTTTATATATATATATATATATAT
>CM076667.1:18355844-18397007 GCA_038496675.1 Rachycentron canadum | reverse complement strand
ATATATATATATATATATAAAAAAAACTCTGAACTCTGTGTGGCCCTTGCTATACAAGTTTCTTGTTGGGCGGCAAAAAGGCAGGCAACTACTGAGCCATCCTTTCCAATTGTTTACATTAACATCACATCACTTGCTGTGGAGGGCCACAGCTGAGGTTTGTCCACTGGTCTTTGTTAATGTTTTATTTGCTTCAGCAGGAACTGAGCCAGCTGTGAAGCAGAGCAGAAAACAAGAAGCCACACATCAACTACCTTTTTTTGTTTCATTGCTTTATTTTTTATTTTTTTTTAACTGCTCTCTTTCTTTTTTCTTTCTGCAGCTTTCATCGCCGCACTCTACATTGACAAAGATCTGGTGTATGTGCACACCTTCATGAATGTCTGCTTTTTCCCCCGCCTGAAGGTGAGCCCCTATTGATAGCTATTCAACACCCGCACCTGATCAATGAGCTGCTGAGCCGGACATCTCTGAGAGAAAAGAGATGAGATGATGAAGAGCAAGCTAATGGCCAGGCCTTAATGGCGCCAGCATCGACGCAAGACCTGAAGTGGTGCTCGGCTCTTGAATGCCTCCCACAATTGCGGCTCAAATTGCTATTTTAGTCATCTTTAATGGGAATCGCAACAGTGGCGGGGCGCATTTATTGGGTTGTTGACGTTGGCCGTCAGTGTTTTTCCATTGATCCAAGAAGTGCTGTTGATGGCAGGTTTGTTAGATCAAGTAAGCTCCTGTCAAGATGTCCATGGCCAGGTGTGAGTGAGGAAGGAGAGGGATTCTACTCCGGAGCAGCGCTGCGTTTGCCACATTTAGGTAGAAGAGCCTCAAAACTGCTATTTTCCCATTAATACGGCTGCTGGTAAAACACACTGTTACATATACGCTCGTCCGAATGGGCAAGCGCCCTAATGTGCACACGGATGTTCACGTGCGAGTATCCAAAGAGCGTGGACCTCTCCTTGAGAAGATGCTGCAGTGGTCTGATATGCCATGCTAATTGCTTTCTTGGTGTGCCTCTCCAGGGAGAATCCCCAGCTCTGGAGGAGCTGAGCTTTGCGTCATGGTCGCTGCAAGAGAGCACCTCATTTCCACTTCCAAGAGAAAAGTTGTGAAACAGCCAGCATGTCTCCTTACATAGCCTTCTGGAAACCACAGCATTGCACACTGTGCTACTTCATCCAATTTGGATGGAAATAAAGAGGCAAAACCAGGGACATAAACGCTCCTTTCCTTATGTTCCTTTTTTTTTTTTTTTGCTGCACAGTGTGATTACGTATATAGACGGGTTTGCGTGAGTGTCTGTGCATCTGTGCACTTCAAATGGCTCGTACTAGCGCCAGGCTATATGCTGTGCTCTTTTCAAAACAGCCAAATTTCTCTGCTTTAGGCAAAAGCAGTGTAGATGCCCCCCAGAGAGAGGGAAAAGTGGGAAGGAGAAGAAGGAGAAGTAAAGCGCAGAAGCAAGAACTGGAGACATGGAGGGGTTCGGAGGCAGTAAAGCGAGAGAGTAGGAGAGCGCGAGCAACAGAAGCAGAAGCAATCTTTGTAGAAAATTAATAGGAGCAGACAGTTCTGGATTCAAAGTCTGCCTTTTTATGACAAGGCTGCTTCCCTGTTAATGGAAGGGCTTTTAGAAGTCCCCCTTGGATAAGAGAAATGTATCAGGGCTGCACACCTGGGAGACTCCCAGACGCTCTTTATTTCTGGTCGGGGATTGGCTTTTGTCTTAAGTAGCCTGTGATTTGTACTCAACGTGAAGAAACAGATGGAGAGCCAGTCAGAGAGAGAGAGAGAGCAAATAAGTGAGTGCAAAAGGAGGAGGGGGGTTGGAGAGGGTCATGGCAAGAATGAAATAAAAGCCTGAGCGACCGAGGGGGAGAGAGAGTTTGTAACTGCAGCTGATTTCTTTTCCTCATGTTTCTGATTCTCTGAGCAAAGTTTGAGAAAGAAGTAGTTTGATTGCATGTGTGCTATGTGTGTGTGTGTGTGTGTGTGTTGCAGGAGTTCATTCTGAACCAGGACTGGAATGACCCAAAGTCTCAGCTGCAGCAATGCTGTTTGACCCTGAGAACAGAGGGCAAGGAGCCCGACATCCCGCTGTACAAGTAAGACTCAAGAAAACACTGACAGGCACAGTGAGGACAGGTCTTTGGAGCAAACGGAGGTGTTGGATTTTTGAAAGTAAAACAGTGGTTCTATCTGACTTTCTTTTTTTTTTTCTTTTTTTTTAAACCCAGATTCTGTTTGATATCTTTTGAGAGTCGGTGGTTCAAACACCGGTCCATATTTCCAAATGTCCTTGTCCAAGATACTGTAAAGTGCTATGTATAGAACAAGTGCTGTGTGAATGGGTGTATATGACCTGGAGTCTACAGCCCCTTGAGTGGCCATTAGGACTAGAAAAGCACTATAGAAATGCAGTCCATTTACCCCTGCTTTAAGCTATTTTAGCTGTTTATCACCCACTTAAAGCTAACTGTTTCAACGGTTAAGTGAAAGCAATACCTTTCGCTTTCTGTTTACCCGTTTTTTTTTTAGCTAACCGTTTCAACTCCACCACTGGAGTTGATGCGGCTGACTCCATAGCCATAGCACTCCATTATGTACACTGCCTGTCCGTGCAGGGTCACGGGAGGACGGGAGCCAATCCCAGCTGACATTGGGCGAGGGGCGGGGTACACCCAGGACAGGTCGCCAGTCCGTCGCAGGGCTGAAATATAGAGACAAGCAACCATTCACACTTACACTCAAGCCTTCAGGCAATTTAGAGTCACCAATTAACCTAACGTGCACACAGAGAACCTTCTTTCTGCAAGGCGACAATGCTAACCACTGTTCCACCGTGCCCGCCCCCCCCCCACCGACTGACAGACGTATTTTATATATCTATTCTCTAAAGATGCACGTCGTCCTGACGCCCAACCCTCAGTAAAATTTACTCTATTTATTTGCGTATAATTACCAAATTAAGCCTTAAAAAACCAAAGACATTGGTATCCTACCATAAGCCAATATGTGCACACACTCGCACATGTGGTAACTGTAGGGAATGAAAAGTGCACGTCTCTCTCTTCTCAGCGTGATTCGAAGTACAGAACCGAGATGGGTTTATTCAGGCGTCACATGGGCCACAGTACACATGCCGGGAAATGAAATGGCACAAACATAATTTATAGGACTTTTCTCCTTGTTATTGATCCCTGAACATTGTGAATAACCGTGTAAAGGTCTCTGTTGTTGTGGTAAATAAACACGCCCAAAGAGACCTCCGATTTGACAAAAGGTCAAGGAGCAAGTGTCATTTGACAGAATGCTTTTGAGAGCTGCCATGAAGTGTGTTTGTCACCATGGCAACTGACAAACAGTGTTTTCTCTGATTTAAAAAAAAAGGGGGGGGGCAGCAGCTCAGTGTGCAAGAGCGGTCAGGGATGGAGCAGTTTTATGTGCAATGAACTCCACAATCCAGCATTTAATCAGTTCCCTCTTCCTCCCTCTTTCTCTCCCGCCACCTCGTATTCATTTGAATGTCTTTTCGGCTCCTCTCTGTTTATTATTCTGTCTATCAGCCTGACGGATGGTGATTTTTGACACAGCTCAACTCTGACACTACAATCAACACTTCCCTCCAACTCAATTGCCCACGAGAACGTGCACGAGAAACAAATAGAGCTCCTGGGTGACTGGAATTTCAACATTTCAGCACTAAACAAGAACAGGCCCAAGCTGGCGAAAAGCTAGCTACAGATGAATTTGAGGCTTTTGCCACACCCTCGTGTATAATTACTTCTTGCCTGGTCCCATTTCATTAAGAATACACAGTAGCAGCAAATAATCTTGGAGGACTTCCTTAGCCTCCTCGTGAAATGACCTGACCCCCGTTTGATTGATGAGAACAGAATCATTCACCTTTTAAAAATTTTCACACACCAGCCGGTGTCTGTCTGTCTTAAGGGTCCGTCTTAATTTGTTTACAAGTGTGAAGAGCAGAAAAGAAAAAAAAAAAAAAACGCAGGGTGAGACAAGAGTGTGAGTCAGACAGGAAGAGACTAAATGGCTGAGGGAGGGCAGGAAAGGACACGGCAAGTGGGGAAGAAAAGGAGTTAATGCACCGAGCCCCCTGCTAAAGGTTCCCTGGTGAATGTGTCTAGCTGATGACAGATCCACACCTCAACCCCAGCACCATCACTTTACCGTACATCTCGTCTGGGCAGGACACACCAGGGAGCAGGCGCATACACACTTTAACATTGTGCAACTGAATGGCCTGAGTCAGTAAGTAGCTGCTTTTAGCATGAGCTGGAGGCCCCCCCCCACCCCAGACCCTCTGCGGCGCACTCTCATCTCCCTCGCACACTTCCATCTGTGTGCAGCCGTGAAGTTGACAACCTCCCAACAGCCTCACAGATTTCCCTTTTCATTTGCGTCCCGTTTTGTGTTATTTTAGCGGCGTGATAATTCCAAGTGACACACACACCGCGTGTTGAGACTCGGCCATAACGCCGCGCGCAGGAGTCTTATTTGCTCCGCACGTGCGACGCGCTCCTTCGTTTGTAAGTGAGAAAGGAGGCTGAATTATTGATAAAGTGTCATAAGTGACCACATTGCATTAAAAATGGATTGCTCTCCTGAAATAAGTAAATTGTCTGTGAATAATTTAGGTGACTCACAGCTTGGGTCTGAGATGTTTATGCTAATGTTAACATTTCAAACATCTCCCCAAGTTTTGTCTGCTGTCATGTACATATGTCCCTGCAGAAATGCAACAAATTGACAGCTTTTTTTTTTTTTTTTTTGCCTTTTAACATCTGTAAATTAGTTGAGTGATACTGTCTCATCCTCCCTCTCTTAGATTTCTCAGTCCCTCTCTTATCCTTTTTATTGTTTACCCTTCAAACTCAAAAGCTCGTGGGTCTCTCAAAGACTATTGTCATTCTTTAATTTCAGCTCCTCTCTCAACATGTCATATTTTTTCTTTAACCACACACAGATCTTGGTATCTGAAGATGATGGGTGTGAGGAGTTGGGGGAGGCTTTAAAAGTTGTTTGTATGTCCCTCAGATTGCTGCGCGCTCTCAAAGCGCCCTAGTGAATCAAAGCGCTATTCCCCTCCTCTCAATTCGCCGCTTGAGATGAATTATTTTTGTTACAATTGAAACCTTTTTTTTTTTTAACCTCCCCTTCTAATGTTATCTCTCTGAATGACAATGTCCCTGAGTGTCCTTGCACCTTTCTCCTGGGTATTATTTGTTATTTTTCAACTCTACCCCCCCCCCCCCTTCTCCCTTTCCCTTTCGCTCTATATTTCTCTCTTTGAATTTGCAGGACGCTGCAGACAGTGGGGCCCTCACATGCACGCACCTACACAGTTGCCGTATATTTCAAAGGGGAGCGTATCGGCTGTGGCAAAGGCCCAAGGTGAGTAAGACAGTACAATATAATAAGACACAACAGGACAAGGCGCTCTCCCTCTCAATGCACCGCTAATGGGCTCGAGAATAATGGCTGTGCTTTATTGATGGTGTTTATTATAGCAATTAAGCTCTTGTTGGCCTATTCTATCAGGAGAGACATTATGCAGAATGAAAATGAATCGATTCATTATTGATTTGACATAAATTGTGTTATGGAAATATCACTTTGTGTAGAGGAAGCGTCTGTGATGAGGCGACGCCGCATATAGAGCTGCGTTTTGGTCTACCTGAGATATTGTGTTCACATCAGGACAGGCATGAGTGTGTGTTTTTGTGTTCAACTGCGCACCCTTTGTGTGTGCTCGCACATTCACGCTTTTGTAAAGTAAAGAAAGTGAATCTCCGCACGAAGGCCTTTTCAGGGTTGGAGGGGTTGACGATAAAGCCGCAGCTGAGCCTGCGAGAAATGAAACCTAAATCCATCAAACATCTTTTGCCCCCCACCCCCCCACCCCCCCTTTTTTTTTTTCCACATGTGGAAATCCCCTCCATGGCCCCCCTACTTGAAAGCGCTCTCTCTTGCTCTAAGCTGGCGATAAGTTTGTCCCTTCCATAGGATCTTTGACAGCTTACTGTTTTTGTATTTACATGACTTAAGCTCCCAGCCACCTCCGCTGTGGGCTATGATCACACAGCACATAATGTATACGGAGGGACTGTGAATTGGAGGCATAAACAGTGCCCAGCACAGAGCCGCCAATAGGCTTACCTTTTTGAAATGTGTGCTCTGTGTTACCTGGGATTGTTAGGCAAAAGGGCTCTTTCAAAACAAATAAAAAGCACTTTTCATAATCCTCTCAGTGTTGGGCCTTTTTTTTTTTTTTTTTTTTTTTTTTTTGACAGAATTTCAAAAAAGGGACATTTTGAATATGCTAAAGACCTTTTCTCCCTCTTTCTCTCTGCCTCTCTGTCTCCTTTTAAAAAAAAAAAAAAAATTTCTAATCTAGCATCCAACAGGCGGAAATGGGAGCTGCGATGGATGCACTCGAAAAATGTGAGTTATTTGGCAACATGAACCCCTCCTCTGCACACACATACACATTTTCACACTTTAAGCCTTTCACACGCTTTGCCTCAGTGTTGAATATTAGCCTTGGCTGTACAGTATGCAAGATGGCTGGCGAAGAGCTGTGGCCTGACCAGCCGGTTGGCTGCAGCATATAGGACATTAGGCTGTTTGAAGTGCTAGCCCAGAGCACAGGCATGGGGCCTAGCCAGAGATGGAGAACCAATAAAACAAGACCGGGGGAGGCTAAGCATCCTCGACCACGTCCATCATTCTGAGAGACCACAGGAAGTTTCTGTCGAGGGCTGTACAAAGTTTGTATTCCTTTTTTTTTGTTGTTGTTGTTGTTGTGTTTTGGAGCCCTTTTGTAAATCACAAGAGCGAAGCTTCACACTCGGAGCGACTCTCTTGTGCTCAGCGCTCCTCTTCAGGTTTGAAGGAGTGTGGCTGATGCGTCCCCTATGCGCCGCTTCACTCCTTGGCTGTTTTTCATCTTGTCATCAACCGCCACTTAAGGAAAATAGATAGTGATTTTTAGGCATTTACAATGTCTCGTTCACTGCCAAGTAAAAATACAATTACAGGGCTCTCGGAAACACATCCGCACACCATTTCCATCATTTCCCATTCGCCCCTTATACTCAAATGCATATGGATGTGGATGCATAATATCGTGCTGCATTGCGTGCGTTAAGAGTTTGGTTTGGGCTCCAGAATAATTCCTGGACCAGACTTGGTTGCTATCCCTGTGACCACCACATTAATCAAATGTACAGTTTGTTCATTACTCAACTAATTAGCTGGAGGTGAACACAAATGGCTTTGTTGGAACAGACCTGTAGAACTTGCAAAGGGCAGGAAGGTCAAGCTTTGATTCCATTTGGCTCATAAATGAGGCCTCGAGCCACTTGTGATTGATACTGTTTGCGCGCCCGAGCTTTTAGCTTTTTATGAAACATTAGTGTTAGGGTGTTACTATTTAAAACTGTTGATCTTAGTCTCCCTCTCTGGCTGCTCCTGGCTCCCCCTTCTCCCTCACTTCCCTCCCTCCTTATCAGGGGGCGTAGTTCAGTGCACACACTCTCTCTCATGTGTCTTCCTCCCTCCCTTAATTCCTCCCATTTCCTCTCCCCAGTGTACACCTCTGTCACCATGATTGATAGATGCTCATTGCTAGTAAATGAACATTTCCCCCCTCATAAATTGCGGTTTCATGTGACTAGATTAGCAATGCCTTCTAAAAGGTCAGTTAATTTAAAATCATCTCTCTCTGTCTTCCTCCCTTTGGTGAAAAATACTTCCACTTTGAGGGCTTTGTTTGACTTTGTGTTGTCACTTAATCTAAACCCTTCAGCTCGGTGTACGCTCTTCTTTCACCTGTGCCGAGGCGAGTCATTACGTTATTCTAATAAATTAGTTGACCGAAATATCAGATAGGCTGCTCAGGTTAAAAGATTTCAAATACTCTGATTGGCCTCGTAACAAAACGAGTTGATCGACAGCGACGTTACTAACAAAATGTTATTTATCAGGCAAAAATATATTTTACATATAACTGAAAATTGAATATCTTTATGTCGATCAGTCGTCGTTTGACCTCCACTTGGTTTTTGGGGGTTATTGTAGCTTAATGTCTTAATAATCTAAACAGACCAATCGATACGGAAAATAATCTTTAGTTGTTGCCCTAATGTGGTTGGGCTGAAAAATAGCAACCAGCGAGTTGTTGATTGTGTTTGGTCAGATCTGCTCAACTATCCATCATTTACCTGTTTGCACTTATTATTTAGAGGTCGTGTTTTTTTCACGAGGCGTAGCCGGCCGATGACTTTTTAATTTTCAGAACTCTCTAGTCAAGCCTAAATTAATCACTTTGGTATGGGAAGTCTGGCTGTAACATTCCTATTCTGCTATTCCGCTGTTGGAACATCTTCTTGTTGAGATAAATATGCAAGGTCAGTCAGCAGGGTTCAAACACGCCTTTGAAGGATGCGTGTGTCTCCTGACCATGAGTTTATATAATGAGACTCGAGCTCATCTGCTGCAGAACCGCCTAGCGCATCAACTCCTACTGGAGCCGCATTGTCTCTCATGTGATTGTCAAGGGCCTCGCTTCATTTGTTCGCATAGCAAGACTAATCAAGGACATTAGCCCCGGTGTCATGTAATTCGTCATTGATTGTCTTGTTGGCCCTCACTGCAGCACTGGCTACACCATTACTCCTCTTGTACAACAGCCCTACCTTGTGTTACTCTCGGATCGAAAACACCTCCCCGCAACGTGTCAGGATTCATTTCCATGTTTTATTTAAGGCTTCCTCGGGTATCGGGAGCACTTTGAGCAGGACTGAAGTTTTTGTTTCTGCTGTAGAGCTTTTCCTGCCTGACAGGATCCGCGGCTCCAGCAGTGTCGGAGAGGTGAGAGACATGGCTGTGTTCAGTCAGACAGCTCAGAGCTCATTAAAGAGACTGGGGCCCAATATTTGGTGTGTGTGCTGTCTGTAGCCGATCCGCTGGTGGCTCAGCTGATTCACATTTCATTATTTGATGGCCCACGTTTTGACAGTCTCCTGCCTGTATCTGTCAAGGCAGAATTAAATGTTAACCAAGGCCCAGACTGGGAGAAACATGAGTGCAAACAAATCGAGCAGAGAGCAGCCAGGTAGGGGAACAGAATCGACGGAAGGAAGGAGTCGGCGGTGCAGAGTTTCTCAGGCACCGAGGCTCCATGCACCACGCGCCGTTAGGTCTAAGGCGACATCAAATATACATGGAAACGGCTTAACCATTTATCATTCATCCTTGCAGATAGTGCTGTCTCTGTTTAAAGTCTCCGGTCTCTCTCTAAGACCCCCACCCCTCCCATTTCTATTTTTTTTTTTTTTTCAACTTCCTCGCAGCTGCTTGTTTCTCAAACAATGCAATATCTGTTGAATAGGAGAAGGAGGCTCGATCTGGCTAGTAGCTAGAAGGGAAGTACATTCTTTCCTCGGCTTTCTCTAAACCCCTTAATCTCGGGATAAAAGCATTGGATGGATAGAGGCAAAGTAAAGTACAGTATGCAGGCTCTTTATTCACTGGTTTGAGTCTTTTCTTTGCCCTTTGGCATGGCAGGGAAATCCCTTCATGAGCACTGCTATACATGCGGCGCTATTGGCTTGTTGACTGATGTGGTGCACGTGAGCTTTAGGTGATAGACTCAGCCGGTGCAGTGTATTGTGGAGTCGTCTCACAGCCTCGGCTTAGGCTGAATAGTGAAAGGACACTGTATGTTCTCGTGCCCTTAAGGGGGTGGGGGGGGGGGTGGGGGTGAAGCTGATCCCTCATCACAGATTCAACAACTAGCCGCTGAATTTCAGCGCCCGCTGTCAGTGGGCACAATAGGCAGCGTTGTTGCAGAGACCCCCCCCAACTACCAGTTGCGGCCACGAAGGCGGCTACACCCCGAATTTCAAAACTGCAATCTCCGTCCCTCAGAGGAATTTCTGCATTGTCGATAAACAAAAAGATCTGAGCTGAGCTAAGTGTGTTAACACCTTAAACAAAGGTAATTGGTATGCAGAGTGCACCGTTTGTCAAAGGTGCTTTTCTCCGGCACGCCGGGGCGGCTGAGAAATCTCAATATGTCTTTGTGATGCCCGACGCAGGCAGAAATGAAAAGCCCTGAATATTCTTTAGCTACACCATACTTTGAGGCCTGCTCTTGTGCCGCATGTTAAACAATGTAAATGGCCAAATCTGTTTTTTTTTTTTGTTTGTTTGTTTTTTTTTCTTCTTCTTCTTCTTCTTCTTCCCCTCTCTCGAGTGGGTTATTCTCAAGTCATCTCCCAAGGAAAAAGGCTGATGATTTCCATATTTTAACTGCAATATGTAGTTTTCTCTCCGAGGCTCGCCAAGTGTTGCTTACTCACTGAAAGCATATTGAAATTGATTGTGTGTTTCTGCGTGTGTCCATGCATGTGTGTATATCTCAAATTTCCCTCAGAAGGATTTTTTTCTCTGTGTATTTTTTCTACAGGAGTTTTTTTTTTTTTGATCCGTCTCCTTTTTAATAGGATATTGCTGTTATCTTACATTTTTCCTCTCTGTTGCCATAATGACAAATTAGAGTATTGCAAGAGAAAGAAGACATCCTCCTCCTCGCTTCACAAGTCGAACACATATGTTATGTGAATTGCAGTTTCTCCCAGTATTTGCGATAGGAGCTTCTTGAACTATGATTACAAGAGCTGGATGCAGACAGCCAAAGTGCTACATGGCCTTTAGATGTTTATGGCTAATTCCTCGTGACAATCAGCTGAAGAAAGTGTTGCTCTCACGCTGCTTTTATTTACCTTGGATGCCGGAGCTGAGAATGACTGGGAATGTGACACCCGTGTTATCGGTGTTCCAGTACAAGTCAGCTGTTGTTGCTTGCCCTTTACTCTTTGAATCTGCGAAATGCCGCATAACGCATTGTTATAAATTGGTTTTGCTAGGGACAGAGGAGCAACGTCTCCAAAGGTAGTAGTTGGACAGTACTGTGCGTCCTGTCTGGGGCTCAGTAAGCCCACATGGTATGCACCCTGGTCAGCCATCAGGCGTAAATCTGACTTCAGGGGGCGTGTTAGTTGAAATTCCCAACCGGAAACACAGAAAGTCCAACTACACGGTTCAAATTGAACACACAGTTCAGGCCCAGACCGAGGAAAAGTACTGTTGACTCTGAAAAATGGCAGGAAAAATAGCTCACAGTCTAAAAGTCAAAGATATTTCATTTAAATAATCAAAAGCGAAATACTCCCATTTAAAAAGCTAAACAAATGGAGAACTCATTCAATTTGAAACTTCTTAAAAAGATAAATTGTCAGTTGGTTCAATAATTTTTGAAGCTCCACATTTAAGAGTAGAAAAAACAAATAGAGGTTTCCGACTGTGTTCTTGATTCTTCAAATAAACCATCGGAGGGATCTAGTTTTCAAGCGACTGATTTGCTAACTGAGTGCTTATCACCACCAGAGAGAGGTTAAACACAATCCAGATGGATAATGTGTTGCCCCAACATGGGA
Source organism: Rachycentron canadum (assembly GCA_038496675.1). Classification (NCBI taxonomy): domain Eukaryota; kingdom Metazoa; phylum Chordata; class Actinopteri; order Carangiformes; family Rachycentridae; genus Rachycentron; species Rachycentron canadum. Next base: position 18,385,482 of record CM076667.1, on the reverse strand, counting down.
CGACCATTTTTACTTCAGCTCCTGCAGTGTGTTCCTCCGACCATGGATATGGGTCTGCGGCAGTTTCCGCAAAACGCAATATATACACAAGATAGTTGAATAGTTGGCTCAAACCCTAAGGCGCCATATTATCAGCTGTGAGTCCACTGACTGGACAATGGTCATAATTAAATTTTCCCACTTATCGGTGGATAATATACAGTATCTTCCCGTGATACAGCGCAGGCCCTAAGTGGTTAGACAGTGACACACTTTCTCTTGCTTTGGCTCTGAACTGCAGCGCATTGGATTTGAAATGAAACAGCGTGTGAGGTTAAAGTGCTGACTCATCTTTAAGGGCGTTTGGTGGTGTTTATATCCACGCTGGGAAAACACTTGTCGACCTTTTAAAACACGAGTTAGGAAAACAGCAGCGGGAAAGTTGTCTGAAATGGACAACACACAAAAAAAAAAAAAAACAAAGGAAAGAAATCCAGTAATTTGTAGGACGTTTCTGACTCGCACGACAAGTCTGGAGGGAAAAAAAAGTCAATGCTACCCGCTACCTTGATACCTGTGTGTTTTCATCAGACATTTACAATTAATATTAAACATAAAGACCTCATTTATTATTGCTGGATGTGTCCAGCATCTGTGTATAAAAAGGTTACAAGACCATTTAAGTAAAGCCCTTTCCTCTTTTTTTCAAACCTGACGTGACAAAGTAAAAAGGCAAAATAATAAAAAGAAAAGAGTAACTGTTCAGACGCCTAACAGAGCGGCCTGAATGGGAACTATTATAAACCCGAAATTTTATTCAGGTACAGATGATTGTGCTTCCTTCACATTCTCCATCAGAGACCAACCTTAAAACTTGACTGTCTGAAAGACAAGAGTTTGCATGATAATGGTCATTGACTGGAAAAACTGCTGCACAGTCAAATTTGCGTGTCAGCGAGTTGACACAAACCACTGGGCAGCCGTCACGCATGCTGTTTTAAATTGAGTGTGCAGTGAGTAGCCCTGGAAAGGTAAACACTTAGTGGCAAATTACCTAAGATATGAATATCAAAATTACAAAGCTCTCACGGCTGAACGTGAAAGCTGGAATTTAGGGACTAATCCAATGATTTGGACATTGATAGGTTTTAACTAGATCATTTGATTAGTGTACGCGCTTCTAAAAGGAAACGATTTTCTGCCTTTGTCTTTTTTTAACGTTATTGTAGTTTCAGTATCTCCGGGTTTTTTGACAGGTAAAAAAAAAATACAGTTGAAGCATCTCACTATTTTGCACCAAATGAATGATGTACAGATCAGTCAAAAGAATCATTAAAAAAATAAAAAAGTAATCACGAAGAGATCATGTTCATCGTCATGGTCGTGTTATTTGCATGAACAACTAATGCTATGAGTTGATTTACAGATGTAAGCAGCGAAAATGTGGATAGTCAAGTATTTTTTATAATACGGCTGATAGATTTAACCTGCAACAAACTTGTGAAAAGCCACTGAATTATTATCATTATTATTATTACTAAACTGAAAGTCAGCCGTTTTTTGAAAGTATTAAAGTCCCTGGCCCTGCAGTAGCACCAACAACCACCAGATGCTGAAGAGCTGCAGAAGAGAACTCCTCATGAGAAATTGCTGATTTATTGAAGTTTTTTCTCCCATTTAGCTAGACATTAGACATTAAATGACAACTAATTATAGATTATTAAATAGATTTTTAAAAAGTTCAGGTGTGTTTCCTTGATTGACAGGAGTACTAACCTATTAAATTCAGCCTCCCTTCGTGTTTGCCAAAATTTGGATCGTGTTGCTGCAGCCAAGTTGGCAGTGAGTAAAAACAAAACAAAAAAGCCAAACTGTGCCTTCAAAAAACTTCAATTTAGAAACTAATGGCTGATGTAGTGAATGCTACATTTATGTTTTTTCCACAGTTTCCCATTTGGAAGCCAAGTAGCAGCATTTGTCAGCTATAAAAGAGGTCTGGCAATGAGACAATTAACATGAGAAAATTAAACTAATTTAAAGATCATCTGTGCTCCGACTGCTGCAAAAACAAGCTCTTTTGTTATTTTGTCTCCTCCCTATATGTTAGCATCCAATCAGCCCATATGTGTTTGTTGTATTTTTTTTCCGCAGCCGCACGACAACATCTTATTACAGATCTCGTTTAGAAATGTTCACTTGCAATCACGTTATCAGATCTCAGAGTCACTGTGCTGAAACCAAACAAGGCCTGTCTAATTTCTTGTTACTTCATCATTATTAATGAAATAACAACATGAGGGCAATTTAACTGCAATGCTGCCTGCAACATTTTTGCTCATTTGACCAAAGTGACAGCATGACACTTGCTATGAAAACTATAGTCAGTGCAATTTGAGCCCTAAATTGCCGTCCTCGCCCGGTTGGAAACTGACCTTGTCTCCTCACACCCCTGCCTCTGTGTCTCTCTCTTTATCTGTTCTCCTTGGTCAACCTCTGTTTCCCGCTCTGCCTCTCCCTGTACCAGATAACTTCCCACAGATGGCTCATCAGAAGCGCTTCATCGAGCGGAAATACAGACAGGAGCTGAAGGAGATGAGACGAGAGCGGGAGCGGCAGGAGAAGGAGACTGACGAGGTGGAGGAATGCAGGAAGTGACAGCACTTTTTTTTTTTTTTTTTTTTTTTTTTTTTTGGGTGGGGGGCCTACGTCTGCAATAAGGGGCCCTGTCTGCAAATATGGGAGCCATCCAGGCTGAAAGTTGGCCAAGTGGAGGTGATCATGGAGCTGTGTAGTTTAGAGAGGACGACTGAGGTTCACCTAGTTCTACATGGACCTCAGTGGGACACAGGTGAGGACTCATTGGGGTGATATGACTCTAAACCCAACAATTTAGGGTGAGGTCACTTTTTGTTAGTTAAATTGGCATAAAGGCAACCAGAGTTAGATTTGAAGGAAGATGTTTTATGATGTTTAGTCCTGTAGCACTGTCGGAGGTGGCTTTATGTTTTCTTACATTTATGCTTGTTGCCTAAATTTTAAATACCGTGCTGATCGGTAACTTTTAAATCCAGAGCTCTCAGCAGGAGCTCACACAGTCACCAACACAAACACAACGCGGAAAAAAAAAAAAAAAAGCTAAGCTAAGAATGTTTTTAAATGGACGATGAAATGTTAATAAACGATGAAAACTAATCTTGTAAATAAAGTTCTGCATTCTGGTTCTTCTGTACCCTTTGCAGCGTCCCTCTTCAGAGAGAAGAAGGTTGAGTCAATTTTATTCAATCACCACAATGTCACCGTGTCTCGTATCTGCCATTTATCCTCTAATAATCAAAATATGATTTTTTTTTTTTCCCCACCCACTTTTTTTTTTTTTTTTTAAACCTTTCTCCAAATCTGATTGGCTGTCAAACAGATCTTAATTATAGATTGTCTAATTAACAATTTCCTCAGCTCAGTAGCCTCTGGATCCAGCTTTTTAACAACGGCCGTCATATTAATAACTATCTGACGTGGAGTTGAGTCTTTTATACTGAGAGTTATTGTAGATAATATATACATACCTATGACGGTGGTAAATTACTTGCCTGCTTGCCTGTGGCTGCTATCACTTCCTTCAGATAAGTCACATTTTCCTCCATAACTTGAGGAAAAAGGGAGGAGGAGGAGGAAGTGCGTTAGAGCGACTGTGTCCGTCAAACACCTCACAAAGAAAAGAGGCTGATTTTAAAGATATTTAATTGTGTCATATAAATATTCAGTACAAAATATCACGTTTTACAAAGCAGATTGATGGATGGCCAATGATGTAGGGCCCCTTACACTACCACGACCTCTCAAATTGTTTCTACATTGACAAAACTCGACTGCTCAATCACATTGTCACCAACATAATATAGCGTAGTAGAGGTGAGCCCCGAGGCCGACCGTGTCTCTACACATCAACAACCACAGATCTATTGTATCTGGAGAAAGAAGACATCAGCGTCACCATCTAGTTGCCTCAAGTTTTAAGAAAAACAAAAGAAAAAAAAAAAAAAGCCCGAAAGAAAAAACAAAAATAAAATCAAACCAAACAAGCCCAGAGACGTGGAGAGGTGCGGCGCGTTACCATGTGCAACATTTTTCTGTTATCTTAGCCGAGCACGGCGCCGACGCTCGGAGGCAATTACAGTCTCCATAGGAAAACATGAGCACGTCCTCGTAGTGGCAATACGCTGACATCTTGTATGAAGACAGAAAATAGTGAGGACTGAAGTAAAAATGCTTTTGATGAGTGCTGCTGTCATGTTGATTTCCATTCGAGGCCTCACGTCGTACCTTGAGGCAGGAAAGCAGTTTTCTTTGAGTGAAGGCTTTTCAAACCCATTAAATGCTTATCAGAAACAACGCCGCCACGGTCTGAAATGGCCACGCGCACGGCGGCATTAGCAACAGGCTAACAAAACAAGAAACAAGATGGACGTGCGCGTATACAATGACGGGGTTTGTTTTTTTTTTTTTTTATCAACTGGATTGTTTAATGTACTGCACCGTGGGCGGTGTGGAGCCATGATTCAGAGGACAGGAAGATCAAAAAAAAAAAAAAGTAGCATTTTGGCAATTATGCCATTGTGTTTTGTTATTACTGTTTCAAATGTCTGATAAATGTCAGCCTCTTCACAGGTTGGCCTTTTGCTGAAGTGAGTGCAGGGCTTGTTTTAGCTGGCCTGTTTTTTCTTGTTGATATCATTCTGCCCTCCCAGTTCAACCAGACATCTTTATTTCAATGCTTTTTTATTATTATTATTCATAGTTAGGTCTTAACAGTAACTTGACAATATTGCTATTTTAGGATTTTTTTTTTTCTTTTTTTCTTTTTCTAAATCACAGTTAAAACTAAAACCGTGTTGTGTGTTCTTGCTGCAGGATAATGTTTTGACCTTCTGTCTGAGCCGAGGACACAGCTCTGGGTTTAAGAACCTTATTCCACAGAACCCAAAGGTCAGGTGCCCCTTGATAAGCATCTTTATGGAAAAGGCTGTTCGTCCCACAGGAAATCAGTTGAGTAAAGCCTGAGCACTTGGCTTCATGTTCAACACTACATACAGTACATGTAATGAAGGGCAGGGACCAGAGTACAGTTATTTTTTTGAAAGGAAAATACTGGTGGTCTTTGCTTTTTTTTGGCACATTTCTATTCCTGTTAGGTTATATGTACATTCAACTGTGCGGCACAGAGCCCTTTCCAGGACATGAAATCTTGATCAAACAAGGGTAGATTTTATCTTTAACTCTTTGAGATTTATTTTTAATGCTGTAAGTGGTGATACATTTAAATAGTCATTTATTTAGATGAACTTTTTTTCATTGTGAGAAGAATCTGAACTCAAAATAGAAGAGAAAAAAATTAATTTAGTTTTTCAGTAGTTTCTCATAGGTTTTTTTTTTTTTTAATATAATTTAAGGCAGCTCTTTTGATTCATATCATGGACTTCGTCATATTACGGATAAAAGCTTGACAGATGGACAAAGTCCAAGTTTAAACACACGTAGAATTTTTCTATAAATCCCAATCGACAATATCATTGCTCGGTACATTAATTCAAACGTGCGATTCCTGGGTTTCTTAATCACCTGACTCGATGAAACAAACCATTTAGGGGGAGGAAAAATAAAACCGCACGATGAATTTTAATGGCAACTGTCCACCAGAGTTTCATCTGATCTAATATGACTGTCAGTTTCAGGCCCGGTGGCGTCCTCTCGGCATCAGAGTGAAGCGTTTCTGGCATTTCTGAGTGGAGATGAGCAAAAAAAAGTCCAACAAGACCAGTATTTCCCTCCTAACCGAGCCTGGCACATGTTAAGATGGGTGCATTTTTTTTATCAGCGCAGCATAAAAAATAACACTATTGCGTGTAGTTCATTTTTCAAGCAGAGAGTTGGCTGCGGAGAGAAAATGATTGTGACGACATTCAGCTCAGCGAGGAAATATTTGGTCTTTCGGCTCACCGCACAGCAAATGCAGAAAGCTGCGAGGAGATGAAAATCAGATACTTGGAGGAAAAAAAAAAAAAAAAAAGACAAAGCGGTGTGTTTGCAGGTGTTTGTTGTGGCCCTTAAATCCCACAGTCGCTTACCGCAGCTTCAGGGTAAGCTTTAAAGAACGTTAGCCACTTGTCAGCAGCCATGTGCCACAACTAACGCAAACTTCTGATGCCGCATTCCCATCTCCCAGCCTGTATCGAGACCTCACGCCAGAAATGACAAGACCCAAGATCCTCTGGCACTTGCGGCCCAAGCGCAGCTGTAGATAAGTGGCTAATGCCAGGCAGCCATCAGTTTAGGTCAGGGGAGGTTAGGGGAGGGGGGGGGGGGCGGAGTTCATTGTGGACAATAGAAATCCCTAGAAAAACAAAACAACTGTACAGCGTATTGTATCATATTACCATACGTACACAAGCTAAGATAGAACTCACAATATGCAGCATGTTTTTGTCCCAGAAACACTGAAAAATACATAGGCATATCTGTTGGTTTACAAAACTGCTTGTTGAGCGTGTCCATCACAGGCAGCTTTGGAAAAACAAAAAAACAAAACAAAAAAAAAACCTAAAAAAAAAATATTGGTATAGATATATTTGGGCCTCGTGTACACCCCATATACACACACAAAAAAAAAAAAAAAAAAAAAGTCTCGACATAAAGTCTCTTTTCACTGTGCCCTCGCAAAAACGCAACTAACACTGACTGGACACACAAAGCCTACGTCTGGTCACCCAAGGGACAAGTGAACGGTGATCGATGGCGGTGAAAGGGCACTCGGCCAAACAGTGCCCGTTTCTCGGTCCTCGCGCCATTTTCCTCGCCACACATGCGCCGGAAGTTGTTGGTTTTTTTTTTTTGTTTTGTTTTGTTTTTTGTTTTTATTTTAAAACATGTGTTTTCACTTTCGCGTTCCTCTCCTCGTCTGTGTGCCAGGCTCTGGTTAGGAATCCCTGTCGCTGTCGTCGCCCCCGTACATGTCCGCCAGTTTCTTAAATCGGGGCCCCCACTCGCTCAGGTAGTTGTAGTCCTGGTCGCCCTCGGTGGTCGCCGACTCCAGCGAGCTGAGGGACTCCGCTACGGAGCCGTTTCCCTCGTAGGCGTAGGTGGCCAGGGAGTCGTAAGGCGGCGCCGTCGGGTCGCTGTCGTTGTCCTGGAGCCTCTGGTTGATGAAGTCTCTCACGTCCCCGTTATTGTCCCGGGTCGGGGGAAGCACGGGCCGTCGGACCGGAGGGTAGAAGGTCTCTGGGACGATGTCCCTCCGCTGCTTGCTCTCCTCGATGGCCTCTGGGTTGCGCAGTGTGCCGATATCAAAGGCCTGAGTGTCCTCCTCTCCGCCCCCTTCATCGTTGTAGCTGACAACGTTGTCTCGGACATCCTCTTTGGAGATGATCAGAGGCTCCTTCTTCCTCTGTCTCCTCAGGGCAGCAAACAGCACCACGATCACTGCAGTGAGAACAAAAGTAAAGAGAACAAATATCAGAGTTTGGTGACTTTTAGTGTTGTTTCTTTGCTCCCTCTCCTCGTTCTGACGGCCGGAGAGTGTCCGGGGGGAATCGTTGATGTTGTATTGAGTGTTCACTGATGTTCAGGGACTTTGTAGAACATCCTCAGCCACCACGAGGATGCATTATGTATTTTTCCCTCCTCAGGGCCACTGCTGCTTAACAACACAAAGGAACGCAGCTTAAGGACCCACACCTTTATGACATTTGAGTAAAATCCAGTATATGATGAAGCCTCTTTGGGAAACTTAAAACGTCTCTGTTTGTCTTGTTTCTAAAGCCTGTCATTTCAGGTCATTGAAACTACAGTGACTGGAACAACATACTCTGGAAACACTGCGATGTTCAAGCTTGTTTTGTAACATATTTGACCTTTTTTTTTTTTTTTTTGGAGTCTCCAGACATTGATATTTTCTCAAGGTAGATAAAATTCCCTGACCCACCATTGACATTTTATCTCTGAGATGACAGAGTCTTAATGATCTGATGAGGTTAGTGAAAAAAAGCCCAAAGAAGAATACTTCAACTTGGTGACGTAATGATGTTACCGAAGCTAATACAGCTGAACTGTCACTGCTGGAAAAAGGCGGCTGTCCTTCCATCCTGGAGCAGACAGCACAGTGTCTGAAATGCTGCTTTAACCAAACCTGGTGAAGCGATGAATCAAATTTAAGGAGTGCATGCGGCAACGTGTCCGTGGGAGCAAGAGGCTCTGAAGCCGCAGGATTTGCTCACTCAAATCTCATTTTCAGTGAAGTGAGATCTTCAGCAGTTAAAAACTGTACTCACTGAGCAGTATGACGACGCAAAGCAGGATGGCCACCAGGGCTCCCGTGCTGAGTCCCGCCCTCGCCGTCAGCGCCTCGGCGTTGCACAGCTTCATGTTGCCCTCGCGGTCGCAGGTGCACACCCTGATGGTCAGCGTGTTGGTGCTGCTCCGCATCGGCAGGTCTCCGTCAGAGATGACCACGGGCACGTGGTAGATGCTCTTCTGCAGACTGTTGTAGCTGTTCCTGCGTGTCAGGATCCAGGCCGTGTTGTCTGAAAACAGCAGGATATCTGGTTACTGCGCAGCAATCAATAACCTGAATAAATATTTCAATAAACTCTTCTGGAGATTTCATTTGGTCTGCGAATGTGCTTTTAGTGCTGTGGGGACGAACAGCTGCAGAACATCAATAAATCCCATCACCCACTGTACGACAGCAGATGTGGTTAAGCGTAACACCAAGCGCCTTATGGGAACATTACACAGAGAAAGGGAGTTAATCTAACGTGAGCAGAGAGTTTCTCGCCTTTGTTATCGCGGACAGAGAAGTTGGCTTTCCCGGCAGCCTCCTGTGCAAGACGGAAGAAGAACCGGTGCCCTTCGATCGGGTCGTCCGGATCGGTGGCACTCACGGTTTCGATCCTCTGAGAAGAAGAAATGCACAGGAAGGTAACACACAAACCTCCAGATCTCAGACTCAGAATAAACAACACGGCGACATTTGACACATCGGTCCGTTGTCTTGTGGAGACACTGGGCCCCTCAGTGAGTTACTTTTTTATATCATTAATAAAAAATAGTTAAATCATTTTGATGTATTATTATAGATTAAACTATTAAACAATCAGTAGTTCTAATCCTGTGAATAAATACTAAAACATTATTTTGAAATGATGAATAATGATTACAGACATTAATTATTGTCATTTTGAAGCATAATTTAATGTGAAAGATAATTTATGTGGCACCAAAACTGATTACTATAGTGACAGTATTTCCCATCACTACAGCTGAGGATAACGTGGTGGATGGAGTTTGTTTTTTTTTTTCTTTTTTGAACAAACCAGAGTACAAACCAACAAATAAGTCTAGCCCTAGGTCATCGCGCTCCCTGCGAGCACCCGTAAACTCTAGACGCCCAACATTTGGCCCGGATCCATGTGTGAACACAAAATATGTGGTGGAATTTACAAGTCACACAAAAGCTGAAGACTCGGTGTCAGAGTTTAAATCTGATGTGTCACAGCGCATCGGTGTTTTCAGATGCGGCAACGGCTGGAGCGCAACTGAAAAGCCAACTGTAAGATGGTCGTGTTGTGTTTGAGTGTTACAGTAAATAGTCATATAATGCAGCATCCTCTTCTTGAACCTCTTGACATCTCTTTGACGGCGGCTGTGCTCTTGACTCCTTTAATCTTGGGCGTGTTTGTAGGTCGAATCTGCTCTGAAAAGCGTATTTCTCCACCTGAGATGTGAGTTATGCATCCCCCAGATCCATTTTCTACCTTCAGCTTAAAACACAAATGTAAAAGTTCTGTCCGAAGACTGCTAATTACATGCCGAGCTGAAGGAAAGGAAAAGATGAAACCGTGACTACAGCTTTGTGTTGTTATACCGACCTGATTAGCCTTGGCGTTCTCACATACAAATGTCTCGTAATTGGTGGCAAACGTTGGAGCGTTGTCGTTGACGTCCAGCACTCTGATGTAAACGGGCACGCGGCTGATCTGTCGTGGGTTGTCTGGGAAACACAAAGACAGTGGATTCACACAGACAATTATTACTTTACCAAAGCTAATTGTACCACAGTGCGTGTGATGTGAGTCTGTGCTTAAAAGCGAAGAAATTATATGTGGCATTAATAAAAATAAAAAATAAAAAAATAACTCAGAAAGTTACTCTGTATACAGCAAATAGCTTGTGTTTTCTTTGGCTGATATTTGATTAAGTCAGATTTCATTCAAAGTTCTCATATAAAAGCCATAACAATAAAACAGCATGAATAAATAAAGGGCAGGTGTGTTATAATGTTTTACATTATACAGGTACTGCAGTGCAGTGGTTCTCAAACGTTTCCACAGTGGGGGACCCACAGGAACCCGCTCAAGGACCCGTTGACGTACCCAGGAACCCACATTTGAGAACCACTGCTGTAGAGTGTCTCCACAGCACAACAACAAAGTAAAGCTTTACTCACTGATCGGCTGCTCACAGTTTCTACTTTTTGCAGAAATAATGTTTTGTTTTTTGTTTTTCTACGCTTTTCTATTCTAGGAGCTTCTTGTTTTAAATGTTTTGTTCGCTGTTTTACAATGAGACTAAAAGTGTTTCACATTAAAAGGAGTGGTGGTGATGCAAACAACCAGGAATTAGTTGAAACAACAGGTAGCGAAAGGAGGAGTAACAGCAAATGTTTTAACAGCACATTAACACTTTTAGACCCACATTAAGGCTTTTCCTTCCATTTTTAAAAATGTCCCCAAGTCTCCTCATCTTCAGAATCAGCTCAACCTCAGCTAATTATATATGTGACTCAATAAAGACTCTGTTCACTGTAACAGGGGATAGTAGTTCAGAAAACAAGAAAAATCATTTTCTTCCTTATTTTCCAGATAAAAACACTGTAAACCATAAAAACCAACGAAAACGTCAAGACAGAAAGTTCCACACATGTGTTTGTGTTGTTCTGGAGCTGATTTGAAGTTTCTCTCTTTATCTGATCTGAGTTCTGCTCATTCTTTGGAGCAGTAATGATGAAAAATCAGCTCCAAAGCCTCTAATGCTCTAAATATCTTATTGTCCACGTCTCTCTGTCTTTATTCTGTCACTACAATAAACTCAGAGCAACTTCTCCTCACTCTGAGATCAGAAAAATACAGGATTGATCCCATTGACTTTGGCTCTACAAGCAGCTGACAGCTAGGCCTCTGAAGGAGACACTCTGATTGGCTGTGACATCACCCACTGGAGCCAATAGGAGTGTCCCGTGTGACGTCACACGTCACACTGTGAAGGATGAAAATCGATGGCAAAGCAGCAACGCTCCAGTCAATAGGGTCGGACTGATCCAAACGTTCCCTAATTTTGTTTATGAGTTTACCAACAGCAGTGTCACACATGGACAAATCTTGTTAGAAAGCGTCGACTCTCTAATTTAAGGAGGAAAAAACAGCTCGAATGCTCTGAAGACAACATCATATTTAGAGGGTTAAGCAAAAGCAGAGTGGAAAACAAGAAAAAGGTTCGCTACAACATGACAAAATATACTTTTAAAAATGGGGGAAAATTTGGGGGGGGGGGGTGAGTTTCTAAAATAAACCCTTCTTGGAACTGCCCTGGTTCTTCCTCCAGTCAAAAATAAATAACAGCCCCTACCACTTTTTCAGAGCGCGAATGTACTCGGGGAACAAACACCAGCTACCAGCCAAAACTGGGTGAACTGGAAGTGTCTGCTTCGAGTACTCTACAAGCCCCCCCCCTTTTTTTCACTTCACCACAAAACGTTCAAAGGTTAGCATCTATTCCAAAAATCCAATTTGGCTGGCGGAGTGAGAGGAGGTGGGTGAGCGGAGATGTCTGCTTCCCGTCCGGCTGCACTCACTGAACTCGGTGGCGATGATGGTGATGTTGTGCCAGGCGTTCTCTTCTCTGTCCAGCTCCCTGACGTTGAACACTGACCCGTTTCCTGCATGGATGTTGAACACTCTGTCCATGTCCGTGCGCCGATCAATAGAGTACCTGCACAAAACACACACACACACACACAGGGATTTGCTTGGTAAACTTGTTGTGTTCCCCGGGCGTGGGGGTAAAAGGTACAGTCGCATTTACAGAGCTTCTCAGGTGTGAACCTTGAGAGGGAACTGTAACATTTACCAGCCAGTCTCGGTTAAATTGACACTCTGGGTGGTTAGAGGGGTTTCGGCAGGCAGGAGGTACTCAAAACAAGCGTGATGGACTTGTCTGCACTCTGCCATTATTTCCTTCCTTTGTTATTCATACCACTCAAGAATGCATTAAGAAACAGGTGCATTTTAGTATCAATCCAGTATCGTATCCAGGCAGCAGTTTGCCCTCGGAAGAAAGGCCAGTTTTGTCGAACAGAACAAAATTGGTTTTCACCTGCACAGATGAGCCGAACTACAGGAGTTAATGAACAGCCTCGAAACATGTTCAGACTGCTGCGTAAAGGGTCAGTTTGCACAAATCGCAAAAGACACATTTTCTCAATTACCCCTTATGTTATTAAACCACAGAGATAGTGTCACGTCTGTAGTACAGTTGCAGCTGAGGTGTACGTGTTGTTATCTTACAAACTCAACAGAAACACAGTCCCTTCTGAAGAATTCACAGAGCTGCTTTCACACAAAGCAGGTCATGTTTGAAACCTGTTCACAGTGAGGTCGGTGGATGATCCGGGAAAGCTTTTGCTTTTGAGCTTCCCCCGAAATTCAGTTCACCTCCGTCGCGTTTAAAGAGTCGATCAGTGACCAGATGTAACGTCCCCACCTCCAAAAAAAAAAAAAAAAACGGACCTGGATGCTGCTCGTCACCCTTTTACACATTTTCTCAGCTGCTTTGGCTCAGCCCTCGAGTGACAATCACGATTTTCGAAACGCAGCGAGAGTCTCTAAATTAACAGCCCCATGGTCTCCCACAGAATTTCACACAGAATTTAAATGTACGTGTCGAGTTAGAGCGACGTGTCTGATCAAAATGGATTACGCCGCTTTTCCGTGTAAATCGCCACCTTGCCAAAACGCTGCGGCCAAATGTGAGAAGCTTTCAAACGTTTTGAGTAATGCCACAAGAATTAACGACACGGGGGAAAACTGTCTTGCAGAGGTTAGGGAAGCGAAATGCGATTTTGGGTGAACTCACCCTTTAACATATATCGCATACATCCCGGCACCAACAGTCTGTCCTGTGGCGGTGACAGATTAATGAAAGTGTTTGCAGTCACACACACGTGCGCGCACACACACACACAGACACACAAGCCAACAGGTTACCCAGTCGTGTTGTTTTTCTCTGCTTGCCAGACTACTGTGATAGATCAGTGTGATTAATGGAGTAGCAGGCATCAGGAGGGTCGGCGTAAGAGGAAGGAGACCCCCGAGGGGAGACTATGAACCGGGGCTCTCAATGCACCACCGCGCCGCTGTCCTCTCTCCGCGGATCCCCACCCCCCTCAGCCCCTCCCTGCTGCTTCCCCTGCATCAACCATTTTAGTGTCTTTATCTAAACACTGCCTCCTCGTTTCTGCCTGCCCCTCTCCTCCACTCCTACCACCTAGCCCAGACCGACAGTAACTCTAACCTCGTTAAATCTCCGTCGGCCGTGGGCTTTACTAATTGCTTTTCTAATATTCCCAATAATTCAGCTGGCTGGGCCCTAACCCTTCCCCTGATTAATGACGGAAAGATAACAGCGCGCATCGTCCTGACCGGGCATCCAAAGTGCTGCTCTCAGCAGGCAGGCAGCTGGCTGGATGGGAGGCCAGGCGGAAGGACACGGAGGGTTACAGAAATGTTAGCGATCAGCGTGTTGGGACATATTTCCTCTTTCCTCTCTACAGAAGCCTCATGACCGCCATGACCACCGCAGTATTTTCAGAAGGCACGCTTTGAGAACAAGTCAGTGGGCATCCAGTGCTTATTTCGGGATGCGTAGGTCAAGAGATATAGCTTTTGACCCAGGCTAAACCTGGAAGAAACTTTTTTGAAGTTCCTCTTCAGACATTTTTAACAATATAGAAATACTCTGCTTGTGTTTGACATAGTTTGCAAACATGAGAAGTGAAAAAAAAAAAAAAATCGAAATCTGGGGCCGGAAGCACGTCTGCATTTACTTCCTCACTGAGAAACCTGGATCAGGCCCCGCCCACCGCCACCGGCTCGTTCCAGGTTAACAGGTGAAAGAGCAGAGACGAGCAAGAATCAGGGACTAGCAGACGTATCAGAGCAGTTAGCGTGGTTAGCATCTTTTATTTGTTTTATGTTGTTTGTTAGCTTGTAACTGGCAGCAGCTGACACAGTGTTAGTGGTTGTGCTAACTCTTGTTTGTACTGACAAGGTTGCAGGTTGATTTTTTTTTTTTTTTAGCCCCGGCCCCCCCCCCCTCATTGACAGGATTCCTGGAGGGGGTCTTTACAATACCAACGTCACATATAACTGTTGGTTCAACATCACTTAAATCAGGATTATTTTCATTACCAACATACTTACTAATTTTTGTCAATTAATAAATTCTTTAAGCTGAGAGAATGAAAAATCTTTATCAGATTCCTCAATCAAAAGCAGTAAATATTAAGTCCCAACTAAAGAGACTAAAACATTTTTCTAGCAGAAAACCCAAAGATTGAGTCAATATTATCACAAACATAAGGTCTGATTAATCAACTAATTGTTGCAGCTCTTTTATATTTCTATCTGAAGCAGGTACATGATGAGATATGGACATATGGAGCCTAGATGACTAAAATCTCAGCTCAGTTTTTTTTTTTTTTTTTTATCTTCCTCGCCTTTCATTTGTCAGTAGTTGGTTTTTTTTTCGGTGCACTTTTAAGGACTTCCTGTCTGTGTTGGCCAATACAACCAATGACTGATTTACTTATTTACTAAATGGATCTTCGCTGTAATCAAGCTCGAGGATAAACCTTGAACCGTGGTCGTTGAGCATTGTCTGAGCGTGGGTTAGTACTTTCAAACTGGAGGATAGATGAAGATATTTATAATGAATATTCGGTCTATAAGTTGTTCATTTTCATGCCAACTAAAAGGTTTTTAGTGCTACGGACTGGCAACTGCATTTAAAATATCACAGCGTTAAAAAGGCTGCATTGGAAAAAAAAAACAACAAATACAATTCTAACAAAAGGAGTTGGCAAGCTTTTTGAGACGGCGTGACCCATCATGCCTACAGCTTTAAAACTGTGAGCTCGACTTGCAACTTGAAAAGAATTTTTTTTTTTTTTTTTTTAAATGTGCAAATGAGAAAAGAGAACAAAACGTTTTCAATTTCACCACCTTGAAAATCAGGGGTTAACTTCTACCGCGGTGATATTGACTATCAGCAGCTCCTGAGGTCCCTGATGTATCAGCTAAACCTTAATATTTAAGGGTGTGTGCATGCACCCGTGTACTCATGTGCATGTTCATCCTCGCTTACAGACAGATTTGCATCCAGGCCTAAACGGTGCACGTGTGGCAGCGGCGGCGGTGGCCGGGCGAGCTAATAAAGATAACCGTCTCTGCGACTTCCTCATGCCAGGCAGCCCTCAGGCTTCCCGGCGCTCCTCCTCCTCCTCCACTGCGCGGCTCTAAATGCCACGGGGTAGCTACCTCCTTGATGATGGGCGATAAAAGAGAATGATATCATATTTGACACCTGCAATAAAGTGGTAGAACTTCAACCTTGAGAGCCAGCTCCCTTAGTGCATCATAAAAATGAAAAAGTCTTTGAGACAGTCGAAGGCGCAGCCTCACACCTCACTGCCATGACTCCCATTTAATAGAATACTTGCATAATGTTGTGTCCTCATGAACTGAGCTGTGTACATGAGCTTTTATCACATTTCAGTATTTAGTAGTGTTTTGTACGTCCGCTATAATAATGTGTCTCAAAAGGCATCATAATGCAATATGACCCAGTTATTACCTTCAGAGCTTTTAACCACATTTCACATCAACATTGATATTTCTGTAGTTCACTACATTGGACAAATAGGGAAAGTATTAAGTTCTAAGTATTACTGCTCTTACCATGTTCATGATGAAACTCGAGGTTTGCTTTTCCTGTGGCTTTCGGCCATTTCCCTCAAGGTTCTTCCTCATTGTTGGAAATGACCGAGAGCTCTGGGAAAAGTTGGTGACTGGAGGCCCGAGTTCATTTATCTCCATTGTTAGACCTGAACATCTAAACACATTTTACCGTACGGTTGTTGTTTTTTGTGGCTAGTAAGAGGAACTTTAGTCCCAGTCAGAAACTAACAGGAGATTAGATTTCTTTAAGGTCAGCTGGAAAGTGAAACATATTCGATTTTCAGTAACTGGACTAAAAGATGCAGGGGTGGTGTGCTGGTTGAGTACCTGATGAGGCTCTTCTTGTCGTCGGGATCCGTGGCGCTGACCGAGCCGATGGCCGTGTTCCTGGGTGCGTCCTCTTTGACCTCCATCATGTAGCTGCCGCGCTCGAACACCGGCGGCTCGTCCACGTCCTCCACGATGATCTTCACGGTGGCCTCGTCCCTGAACGGGCCCATGGTGAAGAAGCGGGGGTTGATGTGGACGTTCTCCACCTGGATGCGGAGGCTGTACTGGTGCTTCTTCTCAAAGTCCAGAGGCTGCGAAACAGAGCGAGAGGACGTTGAACACACTCTGACTTCACAGGCTTCTTTCTTTTCCTGATTTAAAAAGGAAAATTCTCGATGTTTTGCTTCTTTGCTTTTAATCGTCCCCTTTGTCCCTTCGTATTCACTTTTAAACATTCATTTGTATGCCGCACCACGTTCGGCTGTTGATTTTCGGGGAAAACTAATCTCCATTCATGGCAACCGGCAACGTTTAACTTCAGGTCAGGTTGGGATTTTATGCATTTAACTGACAATCTCTTTACAGAGCGTCTTCTAATGAGCGCTTGGTGACGGGGCTCAGTGTCTAGTTCAAGGTGGACACACATGAGCGGCTGCACAGATCAGACCTGTGCTCTTTTGTGCAGGGAAAGCCACCTCTGGAACAGCCAACGCAGCCTGAAAGATGGAATAAAACAAGGGCATGGCCGACCCGTGTAGGCATTTATGAGGCAAGATATTTCATTGGTTGGCGTTGTAACGATTTTGTGCACAAAGTTGATGTTTCAGGCGTATGTACGTTCACGGTTTTGTTTCTTTTTCTTTATCCAGGCAAATACTCGCCACATTTTCAGTCAGCTCATTTGATGTTTGTGCTTTTCAACTCGATTTCCTGATCCCTTCCACACTCTATGAAACGATAAATCAAAGTTGTCTCTCCGTGTTTGCTGGGTGACATCTGTTCATTTTGAGTAGTTTTTCTTTTTTTTTTTTCTTTTTCTTTTTGGTTAAATGAAGAGATCACTGCGGCAGATTAGTCGCACGTGGGACAGAGACAGTATTGTTGTCGGGATTGGTGTTTCGTTACCTCCGCGAAGGAGGTTGTGTTTTCACCCGTGTGTCAACAGGATTACACAAAAAGTTGCCAAACCAATTTGCACCGAACTGGGCGGAGGGTGGTGCACCGGGCAGGAACGGACCCATTAAAATTTGGACCAGATCAAGATCATTAAATATGAATAAGAATTTTTTGTTTTTGTTTTTCCCCTGAGGCCCGGTGGTGGATGTTTGACATTGGCTGTGAAGGGAAATTTGAATTGTAATGCAGGATAAAATATGGACTATTTTCATTTTTGAAAGGTCCTATCAAGGTTGCACACATTTCTAAATTCCCATCTATTAATAAGGACGATTAGAAAAAGATTATAAAAGCCAAAACAGAGTAAAATAAATAAAATAATATCTCAAATGGTTCTCTTGAAGGACATGTCCACTACTCCTGTTTATATTTTAACTCATTTGTTTGTGTTGGAAGGATGGTGGTGATTAAGTAGTGAGTGAGCTTACCAATAAACAGAAAAGGGTATCGCAGACATTAATACACATTTCTAAACTTTGAAAACCTTTTTTCAAGACTTAATAAGGCTTTGTTTTGTGGTTGCTGCCTCTGCCAGTGAGTGGTCCTACTGTATCCCTGATCTTTGTCGCTATACAGGCTTTCATTTCATCCATTTGTTTACTTAAAAGGAAGCAGCTTTGTTGGTTTTTTTTTTTTTTTTAATGTATGATCCTGCATCTACAGTACACTGCCTCTTACTTGCTATAATTTATGGGCAGTGCAAGATGATTAGTAGCCCAATTCCTGCGTGACTGCTAAAGTTTTTCTGTCGTCGTGCATTTTAGCGGTGGTATTTTGCTTTTATGTTCCTTTTCTGAACTTTGTTTTGAAGCTGTGGCCTCTGAAGGTATCCGCCTATTGATGGAAATAATTGGGGAGCGGCGCATTTTAATGACTGTGCGCCCCGTGCTGAGCGGGAGCAGCCGGATCAGAGTGAGCTTCCTCGCAGCCTGACTGCTGTAACATATGAAAGGATGCCGGGCCCGTGATGGTTGGAAGCAGCCTGTGAAAGCTTGAGGAATCCAGATGGAACAAACCGTCTTCTGAAGCCACGAATAATAACATAATATGAGTCATTGATTTCCGCTGTTACCTGTTAAGGCGAGGAGGGGACCGCACGTCAACGGGAGGAATATGGTGCGTTGAAGGACCGCCGTCGCGTGCGGAGATGGGACGCACTCCCACTTGACAAGCCCATTTAATTAGTAGGTTCAGAATTAGGGCATGCTCAACCCCCCCCCCCCCCCCCCCACACACACACACACACACAGACACACACACACACCCTCTCTAGCCCGCATACCGCATCCACCACAGCAGTTCTGCAGCTACAAAAGGCAATTATGTCATCTTCCACTTAATGATGGCATGATGGAAGCGATCGATCGAAGGCTGCAGAGGGGGCGCTTGATAAGGCAACTGCCAGATTCTGTTGAATACATCAGAAACACACCACAGCGCACCGCCGAATGCCGCGATCCATACTGAGCATCAATATTTCTGCTTTGGTCTCAGCTGAGAGGAAGAATGAATCTCACTCAAAACACATGTAGTGGAAGTGTGTGGGCAAGTGTAAGTTGAAATCTAATAACTCTACTGTCCATCTTCTGGCTGTCTGAGCGTATGGAAATAAAAAAAAAAAAAAAAAAAAAAAAGTTTTCATTATCAAATGCAGTTCACGATGCTGTAACCTCCCACCACCACCCTTTTTCTCAGTATGAGTAGATTTGTTTTGAGGGAGCAAGTCAAGGGTCCTTGAACAGTAATGGAAAGCAAAACCATTGCTGAAATCTTGTGAATGTGATTTCCTGCATTTATTTATATGAATCTAACCGATAATAGTTTATGACCCAGGTTAAAAGAACAGCCAATATATTGATGGATAGTGTATATTATAGAAAGATGGTCAGCAGTTCTCTGACAATGCTCGTTCGTTGCATTCACATCCTCCAACCTCTCCATGAAGTGGCTTCCACTGTTAGCGGTGGAGTCCATCATTCCTGCCTGGAGTCAGACCGTCCTCTCATGCATGATGGATCCACAGGAAACAATGAGAGAATGTGATCCAGACTGAGTTTCACTGTCTTCAAACCCAGCCGCGGCTGCACTAAGTTACTGCCAATGCAAGTCACAATCCCCGACTTTACTTGTTCCGCTTCCTCATTCAGGTAACTCCCCCCAAACACCCTTCCCACATACTGCAACAGCACCAGAGAGTCCCTGACCTTCCTCAGCACGATGACGCCCTCCTGCGTGCTCCTGTTGGTGACGATATCGAATATGCCGGGGCCGTCGCTGCCGATGATCCTGTAGTCCATCTCCGCGTTCTCCCCGATGTCGGCGTCCATGGCTCGGATCACTCCCGCCGTGCCCCCGAGCTCGGTGGACTCGGGCACTCTGAACTCGTACAGGGCTGCGGAGAAATCAGTTTATGTTTGTGATTTGATGAAAAGGAGACTTTGGGGCAACATTGTCGTGATGTTCAGGAGAAAGAAGCCGGAGAGAGAAAAGCTCGGAAGCTGAAAGCCAGTCCGACTTTGACTGTGCGAGCAGGGCCTTGACAACCACAATGGTGTCCTTGATATTTCTTTACATGTCCGTTTCCATTTTCTTCCCACACACAAAGGCGCAATTCATTTAAGAGGCACATCAATGCTTCCATTAAGATTTTATGAAAATTAAAATCTCATCTAGAAGCATTAACGCCCTAAAATGCACCTTAATTTAATACACAAAACAACAAGGCCGAAAAAAACAAACACCCCCACCCCCCTGACACCCAACAAACTTCACAATCTGAGCGTTTCTTATGACCCTGTTAGCGAATAAAGAAATACTGTGAGTCAGAGAGCAAGAGCACAAAGGGAGCAGGGGTCAGGACAGAGAGTGAGTCAGAGCCAATCACAGAGCAGCAACATGGGAGCCAGGCGGGGAGGGAGAGCGTGTGAAAAGAAGAAGCCGAGTGGGAGATTTAGTGCTCCAACATTTGTAGATCAGCTGTGGAGCAGACATTTCATATGCGGTAAAACATATTTCATTTCCAAAACAGACGTTTGGCCTTTTAACAGAAGTTGCTACGAGCGGAATCGACTCAGTGCTCGGAAGTTTAGGATGTGACATAAATTCTGGGCCAATTTGCTCCACATAAATTAATTGCTTCTTCTTCTTCTCCCCCCGCCCCCTCCCCCCCTCTCTCTCTCGTTTTTTCTTTTCTTTCTTATTTTTGCGAGATGATTTCCTGGTTTGAGGCGGATGAATTGATGGCTGTCTGTCGGCCGCCGCGGCCCCGGCTGCATCTCGTATGCTTAAATAAATAGCCGGACTGCAGGAGGGAGCGGGCGTGATATACACACTGCCTGCGGAGACAAACAGCACTGACACACTAATAAAACATGCTGACAGTGTTTTGGCAACGCCTGAGTCGGCAGGTCGCCGTGACGCTGACACACACACACACACACTGAAAGTGACACACTACAGGAAGGTTTCCCTGGGCTAACAGGTATTTAGCATTGGGTGGAAAAGAAGAGGCATCACTCCGGCAGACAACAATGATATCGCTTCCTGACACTCCACCTCCTCTGGGTGTCCCATTACAATATTTCTTTCTCTTTCTCCCTCTTTCAATCTCCTCCACTCAACCCCAACCCTTCCTCCCTCCATCACAGGCTGTCTCTCTTCCTCTATCTCCCCCCCCCCCCGTCATCTCCTCCATCCCTGTCGCATCCATCTCCCTCCTCCCTCCCCTCACTGTTCATTCATTGGCGGTGAAGCCGAGATGACAGCGTCTGTCTCCCAAGCCGCCCCGCCCCTCCCCCGCTGAGGCCGGTGGGAGGGAGGGGTTGGGGGTTGGGGTGTCCTATGGTCGCATGTGGGTTCGCACGCGTCGCCCACCGTACAGTTGGTGCAGCTCACTGTTCCTGCCGGCGGAGGGGGGGGGGGCACCACACGACGACAGCAGTAATCTGTCAATCTGATCTGCCTGCCGTCGCCGTTTGCCACGTGCATGAGAGGAAGTGAGACGGGATGGGAGGGGGACGGGGTGTGCTGGTGTAGCAAAAGTAGAAAAAAGGAGACAATGTGTGAGTCTGAAGGAGAGAAGGAAGGGAGTAGAAAGGAAGGATTGATGAGTGAGAGGGTTAAAAAAAAAAAAAATGCACCAAGGACAGTTCGAGCACTAAACTGAGAACATTGGTTTTATGGAGTAAAAGGCAGCAAAAGAAAGACTTAATAGCAGGAGAATAGACAAAGAGGGAGGAGGAGCAGGGCAGATAAAACCCAGTGAATGTACTCTCTTCATTTAATAGGGATTACAGGGATGATCTGATGCACTTTGCAGGACCCTTCGCTCTGTCATATGGCTCTATATTTAATTATTCACTGCCTTTAAGAGGCCTGCCTTAGTGGCACAAAACCCCGAGCTCCCCGCAATAATCCAAATTCACTCAGAAACTGACACCAGATGGGGGCTGCCGGCCTGACAAGTGGTTTTCAGAGGCCGAGGACCGGTCACTCACTGTGTGTGTGTGTGTTCGAGCTGCTTCCAGGAGGCTGTACTCACTCTTGGTAAAGCGCGGCGGGTTGTCGTTCACGTCGGAGAGGGTGATGCTGACCGTGGTGGTTCCCGAGAGGCCGCCCATCTGTCCGGCCATGTCTTTGGCCTGGATCACAACCTGGTAGTTCTCTTTGACTTCTCTGTCCATGCCAGGCAGGGCCGTCTTGATCAGGCCTGAGGAGAAATTTGAATCATGAAAAGCCAAAATCATCCGATAATGTCAGGTTTTTTGAGATAAAGGTCCAGACTTAAAGGAGAGTTTGCAAACTGGTGGAAAAACAAAAAATAAAGACAAAAACCCATTTGTGGCGCAGAGCTCTCATTAGTTTAACCACTTGTTGTTGTTTCTGTATTTATATAGACTCCGGTGCATAATCAGCAGCTCACTTTGTCCATTTTTCTCTTCACTCTCTGTAACTGAAAGCATTTTCTGAGGAGCGCTCAGCACAGGGGGACCTTGTGACCTCGTTGACCCTTCATCTGTGGTCACCAGTGTCGTTTCAGAGCAGCAAACATGAACTTGTGGATGTGTGGGAACATAAAATCAGAGTGAATATCAGCTCAAACCTGCTGCTTTTCAAAAATAAAACCCAGGTTCTTCTATTAAATCCATTAAAAATACAAGCCGGTGATCTTTGATGATGCAGTCGATTAGTAATTTGACAATGTAGAGCTACTTTAAACTCATGTGCATATCGGGTACAGTATGTCTAAAGTATATTTGATGGCATTAGATTAATGTTTCTTGTCCCTACAGCTGTTACAAATGATCATTTATCGAACCACAGGGTGCAAACAGTAACAATCTGTGAATGTATTAACAAACCAAACAAACAGATTGTACAGTCACAGTATAAACAATAAAACAAAAGCTCAAACAATTAGTCATTAAAATAGTCTGTCAGCGGGTTATTACGACGCTTAGTTACACGCCTTGTTGCTGGGCGACATCTACTGGTCGTAGCGATGACGGCAGGAGCGCAGGAGAAACGCGCGTTGGCGCGTGTTTGTGGCGCGACGGGAACGGGTGGGCCAACAAAACAGATGATGTTTCTGTCGCCCACGGCCGTTTTTTTTTGGTTATCGCTGTAACCACGACAACAAAGAACTCTATATATATATAGATACTGTTATATATATATATATATATATATAGATAGATATATATATATATAGATAGATAGATAGATAGATAGATAGATAGATAGATAGATAGATAGATATAGATAGATAGACTGGAACTGTATATCTGCAACAGAAATTTTTCGGCATCAAGACAATCATCACGTATAATGGGGATGAATTGCCAGCGGCGACACATAATGTACAGTATGAGTGATGTAATTAGAGTACGAGCATAAATAGTGCAGCCACGCGCTCCTCAGCTCTGTGGTAGGTCATTTTTAAACCCTGCCAGACTGACAGGTTTGTGTACAACCTTCGTAAAAATCAACCCTCCGTGTGACATAAAACTAATGAGCTGTTTCCACAGGTGGACTCAAAAAAAAAAATAAAATAAAATAAAAAATTCAGTGCTTTTGAGGAATAAGCCTGCATCAGCTGTATTGAATTAATGACGTTTCATCTTTTAGATTTATGCATCTACAGGCCAGATAATTAAACCACTAAGAACATTTTATTACTGAAAGGTCAGTGCTCTTGCTCAGTATGCGCGGCAGCACGGAGCTCAGCAGCCACCCAGGAGCACATTTTGGTGTCTGTGTTCTCATGATTTATCTGGTAAGTGGACCAAAGGGCCGGTCTACCAAAACCACGGCGTACTCCTTTAATTTTTTTTTTAGAGAGTCGCATTCGCCTCCAAATGTATTCGGCATCATTTATCTCCTCTTTGGAATTAAGACTCTGTTAACGTTCAGCCTTTCAAGCGCCGTGCGGTTGCTTACTTCTCCGCTCTGACACGTTAGATCTCGAGTTTGGAGTCAGGACAGAGACCGAGTGAAGCGGTAATTGGCAGCGTATTCAAAAGGTGTGCTCCATCTCCCATCAGAGCCGGGTCTTAAATCCTGACTGCTATTACACGTTTGAAATTGAAGCTTCATAAAAGAGATGCAGGTGGAGGTGGAGAGAGAGAGAGAGAGAGAGAGACAGAGAGATGTAATGGAGTGGGAAAATAAAGGTTGAGGGGGGGGGGGAATATTCACCCTAAATAAACTGCTCTGACAAACTTCACCACTTTCAGCCTGAATAGATGATTCATTGCATATCAAACAACCAGGAAGAGGGAGAGGCTGACGCGGCACATCGCTCAGGCTCAGATCATGCTGGCCCACGCTGTTCAAAAGGCCTCGGCGACTTCTCCTTTTCTTTAGGCACTATGCAGCTCCCTAGCTTCGCCCTGCCGCCGCACAATTTATCTCTCGGACAACGCGCCGTTAAGGAGGACGCCGATCGTTCGGGGCGGCGTCAGCGGGAAGGGAGGCGTAACGTATAGCAGCTCCGGAAAACAGCATCGCTCTGTGTCTTTGTCTACCTTTGTTAATGCTTAATGACTACGATACACACAAACGCTGAGGAGGTGGAGGAGGAGGAGGAGGAGAAACAAATCCTGCTTATAATGTGATGTCCAGGCATGTCTTTGTGTAAGAGGGGATGTCAGCTTACATGCCACATGTGGGATAAACCATATTACTGTTAATCCCTCTGCTAATCTGCAAATGGCTTTTTTTTTTTTTTTTTTGTCGTTTCCCTTTTGTTTAAGCAAAAAAAAAAAAAAAAAAAAGAAAGAAAGACACGAGCGGGACGTGTTCCAAAGCGCACATTAATGATTAAAACTAGCAAGCGGCTAGATTTTTTGGGGTTGGTGATTTGCCACTGTCTCTACTATAAATCCACCCCTCCTCCTCCTCCTCCTCCTCTTCCTCTCGCCCGTCAGCCCGGCCGACCGACGCATTGGTTTTTTGGGTTTTTTTTTTTTTTTGGTTCGGTTGAAGGAAAACTTCCTACTTTCCACGAGTTATTTTGTGATAAATAGTTTTAATTTGCCTTGCTGGTAAAGCTCAGCGTGCCTTCTCCATTTCTGCTTCAGTTGGTGATTTGTCAGGTTTTTCCCAGAATGGCCACCTCCAGACGATGGTTACGTTCAGCTGCAGGTTACATATGTAGGTGGAGAGCGTGGTGGCAGGATCGTTGCTAGAGCAGGAGGATAAGAGGTTTTCTGCTGAAGGAGGACTGAGGAGTTGTGCACATTAGTCAGAAAATAGCTGTCTTCCCGGCTGCAGTGCATGCTGGTCTTTCGTTGCTGTTGCTGTTTCTTTAAGATACAGGCTGTGATTTCCAGAAAACGTTGGACAGAAGTCTGAATATTTCACTTGCACTGTCAGAAAATATGTTTTTAGGACTCAATTTGTCAACGTCTGGAAGGAAAAACACCAAAATGGAGGCGCGCGCGCACACACACACACACACACACACACACTGGGTGGGTTTGTCATTGAATTCAACACTGACCGGAGTCCGGGTCCACCGAGAAGTACGGCTGACCCTCCAGGATGCTGTACACCACCCTGGCGCTGTTCCCGTACGTGGCGTCGTCTGCGTCCGTGGCTGTCACCTGAATCACCGAGGTGCCTGTTGGGTGGAGGGAGGGGCGGGGAGTGGAGGGGGAGAAGAGAGGGAGAGAAGATTCATGACAATGATTTAGATCAACTCTTCAATACTGCTGAAAATTGCCTGCTGGATAATTGGTTAAGCTGATGCACCTTCTGATGAGGTGTCGGATCCTCTTCTAATCACGCTCATGCAGAATGTGACTGATCATTTCTGTCCCTTTGCATTACCCAAACCAATCTTTACTCCTCGGGCACTTATACTCTTATACGTGATTGATTTTCCCGGCTAATCAATAAGTCCTAATGTATTTTTCTAAGTATATCTCTCTAAGCATACAAGCGGCACCAATACCGGCTCTTTGCAAACCCCAAGAAGCCTATTAGTGCATCCACATATCTGGAGTGACTAAGAAGCCAAATATCTGATAGCGGCAATGACTGTGATCCATTTTCTCTTCCAGAGAGGCAGAGGCCCTATTTCAGCAGAACAAAGGGAAGCGGTTAGCCAAGTGCTACCTCCCAAATGGCGCCTTGCAGGGCCAAGTGTTGCCTCATTACATGCAGAAGAAAATTAATTGAGTAGAAATATTTAATGGCAAAGTGGTATAAATATAGAATTGTGCAATACAATGGGATAACGACCTCATGAAACTTCTCTAATTTGATGTCATTCGAGATCTGAGAGGATGAGAGGAGAGTTTCCTTCTTTTAAAATCAATGTCATTTCTATGGATGAGGGATGCTGTAGGAAAAAAAAAAAAAAAAAAAAAAAGCAGAGGAGCGAGAGGAAGACCACGGCTGTCTGATTTGGTGTAAGTGACAGTTCGGGAGGATTCCTGAGCAAGTTCACCGAACCTTGATCACTAATACCTTTAACTAGGGAATTAGACTCAAAGAGGCTTTTCTGACATGACGGCTTTTAGAAAATATCACTGATCCACATCAGCCATCTCGTCGCCGACTTTAAGCTTTTGAGAGAAGAATTTTCTGACAAACAAGTCAGGAGTCGTCACAGTTTTTGTCCAGGCCGGGGTAAATTACCTTGACTGTAATCATTCAGTTGTCAAAAGAAGGGGCGCGTCAACGTCGTCCCCGGCCGAGAGTCCGGGAGAAGAATGTCAGAGCCGTGAGACTGTAATAAAACTCAAAGTGTATGTCACATTTAAAGGGGCAGTGTCTCGACGCAGTCACTCGTGAACACATGCTCTGCCAAGCAGTGACATCACACCTCGGTTGTTGCCATGGGCGCCCGCGCTGCCCTTAGATAAGTGCCGGCCCCTCTCTCTCTCTCTCTCTCTCTCTCTCGCTCTCTCGGGGTTGCTGAACCAAGTGACGACTCTGTCACATGTCGGGGCTGCAAGACCGATGTCCCTCAGTCCCCGAAGCAGCAGCAGCAGCATCATCAGCAGCAGAACACAGAGTTCACTCCATGTTTTCATGCAAGTATTGATTAGCAGCCTTTTTATATTGTTTATCTATATTCATGAGCCCAGTATGTACTTTTAGACTGGGAGCCAGAGCCAGAGCGCATGGTGAATTAAAGTTTAATTTGGTGCTGAATGACAAGAACAAATGATAATATGAAAACAGCAAATGGTGCTGTCTCAGAAACTGGCACTCCAGAAATAGAATCCACAATTATTCACTGTGATGACACAGCTGACAATGCTGGTAATTAAATTAAATACTGTTTTAATAAGATACAATACTGTATTTAAAAGATTATCTGCGGCAGTGCTGTAACCATCACAGAGACGCTTTACCTTGTTTATTCTCTGGTCAGGAAACAGCTCCCGGTCTTTCTCATTTAATTAGTCGGGCCCTCTTTGTTGAGTCGGCATCATTATTATGATTGATAAAGTCCCATTGATCCAGTAAGACTGGCAACTCTATCCTATTTGTATCATAAGCCTTTTAATCCAGCTCCTCACACACACACACACACACACACACACACACATACACACACCTTAATTTGGGTAAACACTTAATAATTGTCTATTTTATGATTAATGAATATGGTTTTACATGATGAATGAGCTGTACCGACTCTCACGCAAACGAGCAACAATTATTACTTATTTTTTAAGTAACATGATTATTTATTCATTGATTTGCTTTGTTTATCTATTTAATGTCTTTCATTGATGAAGATCTGAGAGATGGGAGAAAATCTGTGGGGCTAATGGGGCCTTGTCAGTCAGGATGTGGGGGGGGGGGGGGGTGAAGGGGCATCAATGTACAGCTGCTTAAAAATGCTTTAAGATTTGAGTTTGAAGTTCAAGATAAAAACTCTTACATGTAAATGAGGGTAAAAAAATACGATAAATTTAAAGAGCAGCCTTGAGGTTAACTTCCCTAGTTGATTAACGTAATAAATATATAATGATTAATTACACTCCAGGAACATCTGGAATCATTTTTTTATGTCCACTTTAAAACAGGGAACTTGGGCGACATGGAAAGTTTCCAAGCTTCGTCAAGTGGAGCAATAACAAAAGCTAGTTCTGACACCGACGAGGTTGGAAATAATTATTCATACGTACACGACGGACACAAGCGTCGGGCACCGATCGTCAAGACTGAGGAGAAATATTGTCCGAGCTGTGGCGTGAGGACGGCCGGCGGAGAACCAATCTGTTCAGTTTAACGAAGAAGTTGCTCCGTTGATATTTTTTGAGAACGTAACAACAGCCAGTTGGCCGAGAGGGCCAATCGAAATATTTACAAAATAAAAACACTTTAATTCCTATCAGGTCAAACCACGTGGCTGGTTCGTGACGTCGCGGCGGGGAAGTAAAGTCACAGCCACCGTCGCCGCTCGCTTCCTTCGAAAGGTGCTGATGAGAAATAATCAGTTTGTATTGACGGACCACGTAAAAACACAGATGCGAGCGTATATTATGAATGCGACATCAATTACTGATGCGTGCGCCCAAGTATGGAAGCAGGATGGGAAAGGACTTTGGACCTCATCACAGAGAGAGAGAGCAATGTCATGAAGCTCTCTGTCTTATTGTCGATAGAAATTGAGGAGCCTTCCCCCCTTTGCAACCTGCGTTTACAATTAAAACACAAAAATTAAGCGTTTCGTATGTTTTTTTTTTTGTGTCCAATAGGTTGATATAGTGTCAAAGTGAAAAAATAATCCCCAGGTCCACATAGGTGAAGTTGTCCTGGCAAAACAAATTAAAGGAAACTTCTCCCAAAATATCCAAAGCCTCCTTTTAAGAATCACAGCCAATATTGATTCAATATTTGGGATAAAAATCCCCAAAGCTGTTCAAGGTTCACTGATTAACTTTTTATTTGAATCACATCTGTTCCTCAGCAGATTGGTGGAGTCTCTTCTCATGAATACCATTAGAAGCTGATGAAAGCAAGTAAGAGGACTTTGAAAGAGGATGAACCACCGTTTCAGGGATATTTCTGGCGGGAACTCACCGATGTCGGACATCTCAGGCACTCGGGCCGTGTACGGGTCCTTGGTGAAGCGCGGCTCGTTGTCGTTGATGTCGTGGATCTTGATGATGAACTCGGACTCGCCCTCCAGCGCCTTGTTGGTGATAAGGTTGACGGCTTTGGCGTGGAGGATGTAGTAGGCCTTCTCCTCCCTGTCCAGCCTCTTGGTGGCGTGAATGTCCCCCGACTTCTCGTCTATCTTGAAGAGGGTCCCCGCCCCCTCCCCCGTGAGGACGTACCTCACGCTTCCATCTCCTCGGTCTGAATCTGAATGAAGCTGAGGGGGTGAGACAAAAAAAAAAAAAAAAAAAAAGAAAAGAAAGAAAGAAAGATAATAATATGGATCCCTGCAGCACGAAAACAACAATTTCAAGCAACGGTTTGTGGTGTTTTCATTTTAATAAATCCCCACTTTGCTGCTCTCTACTGCTAATTGTTATAGCACAACAGTGATTCAAACTCCGGTTCATGAAAGCTTTCACATTTGCTTAATTTGCTCTCATGAACACAGTGAGTGTCAGCTCGCGCTTTCCAGGGAGAAATCTCCTACTGTAGTTAGCACGAGCAGAAATATTCATCTACGG
>CM076667.1:18342740-18355466 GCA_038496675.1 Rachycentron canadum | reverse complement strand
GGGGGGGGGGGGGGGGCGGTGACATTTTCACAGTGTTGTAAAACAGAATGCCAGTGGGTCGAAGTCTGTGAAGCACCAGCGTGAGTGCGCACGCCGCCCGCCCGCCCGCTCGCTGCCGCCTGCCAATCCCTGATGGATCAGCAGCGCGACCGACAGGCCAGAGGACCACGAGAGTCCACTTGTCTGTGGAGCTGCTCGTCATTATTTGCTCTCTCCCTCTCTATCTCCTGTTTAATTTTTTTTTTTCTGCATGAATAGCAGCTTAGCATGCTCTGACATTTTAATTCCGCCGCCAAATCCCCCCCCAACATATTTATCTCAGAGAACTCATCAAAAGCTTGTCCAGTTGTTTCCCCTCCCACTGCCTCCCTGCCGACTTCCCGTTCCCCTGCTTTAATAACCAAGGACATGGTAATAATTGCAGGGCGAGGTAAAGGGCAAAAGGAGAACACATGTTTGCCGACATGCGCAAACATGTCAGGCACAAAATGAGGCAAAAGCCGCGTGAGTGTGTTGAAGTGGGCGCTAAGACGTAATTCTGAGGTCTGTTGCTGACACTTCGCGAGCTCAACTGAGCCGCCGATGTTTGATTCTGACGGTTTGAATGCACATTTTTCCTCTTTTTTCATCTTTTTTTTTTTTTTTTTTTTTTTGGTGTGTCTACAAGCGTTCTTGGCTCTGCCGGTGGACAGACTGAGAGGGGATATTGTGCGTTGCAGCTGGGTCACGTGGGAGCACATTGCAAAATCTCCCTTCTCATCATATATTAAAAAGCTTTTCATCCCAGGTGCTCGGAAGCTTTACTAATTCATGCTGTTTTATCAGGGCAAAGCTGGCACATGTGAGATGAACAGCTTTGTGGATTAGCATCTTTAACACTATTTTGTTCGCCTGCTTGGATGCTGGTAAAAATGACTGTTTTCATTCCTTTCTCTGTCGAACAGAGCCAGTCGAGTGTGTTGCAGAATTTTAGCATCTTCGGATTAGGATCTAGAGTCGAGCACTGTTTCATTCACCCACTTGAATTCTGGTCAAAACAACTCTTTTATATATATATTTTTTATTTTTTATTCCCCCTGTCTAACCAAGCCAGGAGAATCTCCTGCAGAATTGTATTTGTTTTCTGTTCTGCTTTACAGTACATGCTTCCAAATAGAGACTCTGGCTGAAAACAATCCACTTCAAAATTATTATCTTCCTCCTGCTGTTATAGCTGCAATGTCCTTTTCTATGATTGTCTATCAAGCTGCCTATCTCTGCCGGCACGACAATTCAGTTAATAACTGTTGAGTCCTCTCCTTTCGGCTGAGATGGGAGATAGACAGTGTGACATACGCTGTGTCGACTGTCATTTCTATGGAAACAGAGAGATCTTGTGGTTTCTGAAGGGTTCCTCCTCGCTCCCCTGAAGGATATTACAAGGCAGCTCGGAGTATCGAACTCCAGCGGCTGCTGCTGCTGCTGCTGCTGCAGTGACCCCGTCCCTCCCAGTTGCCCACCTTGCTGGTGAGGAGAATTTACTGCTGCCCTTCTACTCAAATTAAGAGGGGTGGGGGAGGAGAAGGGAAAAAAAAAAAAAAAAAACCTCTCCCGGAAATCAATGTGGCAGCCCAACGTGCATTCACAATGGCCCTTTGATCAATTTATATCGAAAATACAATTAAACTGTCACAGGGTGAGAAAAGAAAGCCACATGTGCATTCAGCATGGTCACCAAGAAGCCCGGGCAAGTCGATAGCTCGGCTTTTCTCCTCTAACCTCCTACGGTACCAAATCGTAAAAAAAGGCAGAGAGCATGACGCTATATCCATTAACACTGGGACTTTTGGTCCTTTCAAGAGAGAGGAGGACACTAGGAAAAAAAAAAAAAAAGAAAAAGCATCTCCTCTCCATATTATCCAATTATTCTGTCTGCAATAGAGGCCACATTTCCCTAAAGGAATAGACTGACATTTAGGGAAATACTTTCTTTTCTCTGAGCGCAAGATGAGAAGATTGATATCACTTTCTCCGTCTGTCTGCAAAATACGAGGCTACAGTTCAGCAGCCGGTTAGCTTAGCTTAGCTTAGCTTAGCTTAGCTTAGCCCAGCCCGGCAGCTGTTTTAGTCAAAACTGGAAAATCAAGGAGCTGTTTCACCCGTTTTCCAAGGAGGACAAGGAAAGAACAAGGAAAGTCGCTGCACTCAGATGAAGAAAAATGAAACTTAATTTCAGAGAAAACTTGAAATGAGTCGATTTGCATTGGGAACAGGTTAAAATACTCTCCCATGCTTTGAGAAAATAAAGCTTGAAGAGACTCAATTACAGATATATGTGACTTGAGAGGCAGATTCCTTTTCTGTGAATTGGCTGTGAAGCAAACTATTATGCATTCACGCAAACCATTGTACCATCAATGATATGCTATATATTTCAAAACCTTCCACTCAATTAGCTCTCTCTGCTAAGTGATACCATAATATTTCCAATGGCTGGCGCTTTTTCACAGTGGAAGATATTTATTTCTTTTCCTACATGCTTCATCTTCCAGCCTGAAGTGGGCTGAGAAGTGAAGTGGTACTCATCAGACATCTGCGCGTGAGAACTTATAAGCGAGCCGTCTTTGTTTGTGAAATTAATCAGCTTCAAGTGCGGCAAATGTTAGTGCAGGCTCGATCTGGCCGCCATTTGTGCTTCACTCAAGTTAGGCCAAAAAGATGGCACTGGAAATGGGCTGCTTAGGGCAATTAGCCAGTTAGCCTTTAAGGCCCTGTGTCCTGGCCTGTCGAGAACTGGCTGCCTCCTATGTAGCCAGATGGTAGCCTCAGACTGTGCACAAAAATAGCCTATCAAATGTCTGATGATGTGTAAAGTTGAGACATGCGGTCAAGAGCTGCAGAGACTTAAAAGGTGAAATGTCAGCTACCATACATTTCCCTCTTGAGGACATCTTTTGTTCCGTGTCCCGTGCATAATTTCCAGCATGCCATCCTTTAATTATGGACAATTCTCAACAGTTTGTATTTACTCTGCTACAGGGCCGAGGCTACAAATCAGAACACAAGGTCACGTCCTCCACGTTTGTTTCAGAGGATTTAGGGGGCTTTAACAACCTGAGATTGTGTTTACACTCCACAGATAGATTTAATGTCTTTTTGGTTTTTGTTTTTTTTAAGGGTTTAAGACTCAACGTCTGTACATTTCACGTTTTTATACACTGATTTTTGTCTCTGAGGCCACGGTTTAGAAAATACAATTCAACCTGTTTCCAAAAAAAATAACTAGTTTTTCTAAAGTTTTCCTTAAATTTATTTATTTTTTGCTTCGATTTTTTTCAGCTTTTCAGATTTTTTCAGCTTTTTGCTTCGACTTTGAAGTAATTACTTTTATAACAATCTTTTTTTTTTTTTTTCTCAGCGTGGACAATAAAATAAACTTAAACATAAATTATTGCAAAAGCTGACCAGAAGCACATGAATATGATTAAATTACATAAACGCTATTAAAATCACATTTTTTGCAATTTGTTTTTGGGTCAAACATTAATTCACGGGTGGCTGCTCTGCATGGGGGAATTAGGGCTCCTGACCTCAGGCTAAAATCCTGGCAACAGCCCTGCTTCGCCATCAAAGCCCCTCCCCCCTCATTTTAAAAAACAACTTGGCCAACTGAAGAGGGAAATGCAGAGGAGAGGCCTGAACGTTTGATGATAGAAAATCAATTAATCTCACCCCGACAAAACCAACAGGTGTCCGAAACAGTAGCAGACAGGTGACGGCGTTGAGACAGTTGCGAGTTGCCGCGGCGGTGTCGGCGTATCTCGCTCAGACATCGCCTCGCCCCTGCCACGCTGTCGGACAGATGTTTGCCGGGCCTCGCCGCCGCATGACCTCATCACACCCTTCTCCTCCGCCACTCAAGCTGCGAAGGAGGGGAGCATAATTGAAGTCACCTCCTCCCAGCGCACAAGCGGGAACTTATTGCCTAATCAACAAACACGGCCGATGTGTGCTCCAGGTCGCCGCTGGGGACCGCAGGGGTTGCCATGGCGCGGGTACAGCCAGGCCTGCGCCATATTGCAAACTCCTTGCCTCTCTGCCAAGGTGAGCAGCTGGTAATGGGGGAGCATGAACGGGGACCAAAAATCACCCCACCCCCCATAAACAAACACACAAAAACCTGCACCTTTCCACTCCGCTGCCATAAGATGCTCCAGTCTTTCCCCCAGGATGCCTCAGCCGCTGAGTCGTACAGGACTGGGAAGCATATTATGTCTGTGTTCATCTTCTCTTTTTTTTTTTTTTTTTTTTTTGCTTCCTCTGATTTTCAGCCCATTACTGGAGGCTAGTGTTTGCAGGCGTGTGCGTTTGCATGCACGCTGCTGTGTTTGTTCACGTACAGAGAACACTGCTCACTTGCTAGGGACTATGTTTAGGAGTCTACCCACCAGGCCCAGAACCACTGGGGCCTATCAGGGGCTGTAAATACTTTATGAGATATGATAGTGCAGCACAAACACTCCTCAACCACAGGCCATTAACCATTTTCGGTGGATATGTGCCCTTTGGTAAAGTAAGAAATAATGAAATAAACAAACATCCTCTTCCCCCAGTGACAGCCCAGGCCCTCCGAGGCCTGCATGCAGCTTGCCTGCTAATGAGAGGCAGTGTACGATTCCCCCTCCTGCAGGGAAAAAAAAAAAAAAAAAAAAGAAAAAGAAAAAAAAAAAATCATTGGCCAATACAGCAAGATTAGCAAGATTAGCAGTCAACCAGCTCCCCAACAAGACACTGCCAGAGTCTCCCTCTCGTCTCCATCGCGTCTCTTAATTCTTTCCTGTTCCAACTGCTTTTGTTACGCTTGTTCGGGAAAGATTGCAATTTGATTTGTTAGCTCTTCACAACTCGATAAAGCCGTTGTAAAAAAAATAAATAAATAAATAAATAAAAAAATAAAAAATAAAATACAGGCAACCGGGAGAGAGTGAGTTTACCAAATAACTGGAGACAGGATGCTGTAATTCAAGCGCAGTTTCATCATTCTATCTTTTACTGTGTGTCAAGAGCTGCTCCCTTGTTTATAATAACATGCCATTGTGTTATTTCCAATTCATTTTTCTGCACAAACAAAAGTGGTTTTGTTCCATGCTGTGCTCACTGGCTGCCATGATGTCACTTGCAATGACAAAAAAAAAAAAAAAAAAAAAAACTCTCTTTTGTGTTTCTTGTGGGGTTTTTTTTTTTTTTTTTTGTATTTTTTTTTTTTTTTCCTGTTTCTTTCAGACCCACTACATTGTGAAATTACGGCCTCCACCTGAGGATACAGATGCAGATGGTTGTTCTCTATGTTGAGCCATGTGTTCAACTCAAAAGCTATTCATCCCCTTTAGGGCCTAATTCATCACTTGTACTTTATCTAGCAATTAACAAACAGTAATTGCAATCAGATAAGATCTACGTTGTGCAATCCTGTGTGACAACTGGCTAGCCAGCCAACAATGAGGGAAAGCGCCCAGCTGCATGTACTTTGGGGAAACAACAAGCGCTCGGAGTCATGATTAAGTGTGGCACTCGACGGTTGATGCCTTAATGGCGCCTTCAGGAGACGGGCTCTTAGGCTGCTGCCCCTGGCTTTCTAAGTGTACACCACACTCAGATAATCCATTCTTCTTTTGCTATTAGTCCTTTTACAACCTAAAAGGACGAGTGGCACATCAATCACCACTCTCCAAAGACAAAGTGGTTTGATCACGCTTGGTACTTACTTTTGATCTTCATTCGCTGTGCGTGTGTCTGTTTTTTTTTCTTTTCTGTACTTTCTCGTATTTGCCCGTCTCGTACCAACAGCGAGCTGTGTAATCCTTTTAGGCCCGGGCTGAAAGTCAACCCCTCACGTATGTTGCGGAATCTCATTTGGTTGGATGACTCTATCCTCCGTGGACACACGATGGGAATGCAAAGCACTGGCCCCATTCAACTCCGCGCACAAAACAGCCTTTCTTCCTCCTCAGACATCCTGACCTTGCCACGATGCTTCACAATCTCCTCAATTACAGTAGGTTGGAAGAGGAGACTGATATCTTGACTTCCGCTCCGCTGCGTGTAAAGCAAGCATTATTTGGCCCATCTTCGTGTACTACCCCCCCTCCCCCCCAAGCGTTATCTGTGTTGTCATATTGTTGGACAAATAATACCTTCGGAGGAAGTCGTATTTCACTGTAGGGCAGGACGGCTGCTTTAGGACGGTTTGATGTGAGTGGAATGGACGTTGCGCAGTCAGCTGCAGAGTTGACAGTAAGCACAAAATGTATTGGACAGCCAGCGGAGAAAACAAAGCCCGCGGACGGACGGACGGACGGACGAACGGACGGATGGATGGACGGAGCATTAGAGGATCGGAGTCTCATGTTCTTTGTTTTATTGGTTCTGAAGCATCTCATTAAGAGAGTTTATGGAAGATGATCACGTTATCACCAATAAGTGAAGGTAGTTCGACGAAACTTAACTTTCCAAAATTGTTGCATCACAAATTCAGATTATTATTATTTTTTTTATTTTTTATTTTTTTGACTGTAATATGCAAACTACGCAGTATCTGGTGCAATTTGCATTTGTTTGGTTTGATGGATGGGAAGGATTTAAAAGAAGAAAAACCATAGCAGAACTCAGTCTTCATAAATATGTATTGACAAGACATAATGAGACATTTTTAAACGAACAAAAAAATAGCAACTTTTCAAATGGCGGGATGTAAAAAGTTCTAGTTGTGTTGTGTTGTGTTGACGGTGGCTTTCTGGAAACTAAAAAAAAAATAAAATAAAATAAGAGAAAGAAAGAAAGAAAAAAATCCCAGAAGGATAAACAAACAGAAAGAAAGTGAGAGAAAGACGCCAAATAGGCAGAGAGACTCCAGGAGACTGAGTAGATTGGATGCACAGTGGCCGAAGACAGCATTTTGAGTTTAAAGTTATAATTTGTGGGATGGAAGTTGTTGCTCCATCCTTTTGTTGTTAAAGTGATGACCTCTGTGCGGTGTCTTCACTTCTTAGAGACCACTTATCAGCTCAACAGTGCAGCCAGTCACCCTGAGCTGTCTAATGATCAACTTCAGAGTACGGTGCCCCTTTCTCTTTCCTCTGCTCAGCTTTAGTGGGCGGTTATGGCCGCTCACACCAACCACTGGGTACTTTCGTGCTTTCATTCTCGAACAAACCGCTGTCGAAATTGAAAAAGGGAAAGAGTTGAAATTCTGGAGGAGTTAAGAGCCGGGCTAAGCTCCTTCAACACATCTAAGCCCCTCTGACAACCGCAAGTTTTCGGTGGGTCAGGAAAAGTGACAATTTACAGTCCAGAATATAAAGAGAGACAATGTTCGTGAAGGGAGATACAGATTAAAACAAATGAACTCTTGCAGGGGAGTAACTGGTCTAAACTGGTCTTATTCCACAACTTCCTAAATTCGGACAAACACTAACTGTTTGAACTGATGCCAGCGCAGCAACGAGCAAAAAGAAGAACATTTTGTCTGCATGTGGTCTGTTGACTTGAACATACAGATGAGCTTGCCTCTGCAAGCTCATCTGGCTTTAACGCAGATGTGTGTTACAGTCCATTACGTTACAGTGACGTGTGTGAGAGCGACTTATTCACCAGTTATGTGGTGATAATTACATAAAATCTGTACATATACTTATGGCCTGATATGTTGTGGAAGGTTTGTGTGTCTCCATGTGCACTTCCGTGGGATTTACACTATAAAGTGGGACTTTCTGCCTTTACCTCTCCCCTTTTGACAACATTGTGATTTAATTGCTGGTACAGTAACGTATTGTTTCATACAATTCAATTACAATTGAGGGTTTTTTTTTTTTTTTTTTGCTGTTGACGTCTATTGTGAGAGTAAACAAAGGTCACCTCTGAAGATATCCTGGTCTCAGCCTCCTCATCCAAACACAACGTGTGATACACAGTTAACGTATTAATGGTTCACATGTTTCCCTTTTCCTATTGTGCTGTGTTGTTCAGCATCATCACGTGT
Source organism: Rachycentron canadum (assembly GCA_038496675.1). Taxonomy (NCBI): domain Eukaryota; kingdom Metazoa; phylum Chordata; class Actinopteri; order Carangiformes; family Rachycentridae; genus Rachycentron; species Rachycentron canadum. Next base: position 18,347,449 of record CM076667.1, on the reverse strand, counting down.
TGTGGTTCAAGTGATCTGGCCTGAGGCAGACTCATCTGTGGTCGTCACGTGGCGCTGCTGTGTTTGTGGCGTTGGGGGGAAGCAGATTCTTAACCTACCTTTCCGACATACTGCAGGTCTGTCCCGGTGTACTCCTCCAACAAAAAGAACTGGTTCCACATCCAACCCCGTTTGGAGCGCCTGAGTGGCACTCCGTTGGCGTCCTGTCCGGTCAGTCCCGCGGACCCTCTCCGCCCCCCTGTAGTCCTTCGCAGAGCCCTGAGCCCGTGCCCTGGAGAGCTGAGGTGGGCCATGGCCCACAGCACCATCAGTACGCAAACTTTCCTTCTATCCATGGCCACACCACCACAGCCTTCTGTCTTCTCCCCCTCCCCTCAGTGGTCTGTGTCCAGTGGTCTTTGGTCAGAGTATCGGATCAGTCCTCATGCTGTAATCTACTGAAGCAGGAACGGCTCCTCAGACTCACATGGGGTGGCAACCAGCACCTGGAACATTTACACAGAAAAACAGAGAGTCAATACTGGGAGGGGAGGCAGCAATTTGTTACCACGCGAGCTCTCGTCTTGTTTCACAACCTGTAGTCAAGACCAACTCGCTGTAGTTTAGGTTTTTTTTTTTTGAAGATGCAGTAGAGTTGAAAGTAAGTCAAGTCCAGCTGCAAGTGGGGAGAGAAAAGAAAAGAAACCCAGGTGCCTCCAAATGCATCTCAAAAATCGGCAGAGATGAAGACGTATGTTCATTTAATTTACAACCGAAAAACCATCGATCAAAGTTAAAAACCACAATAAGCAGAAACACTTCACATTTTCCTGCACCATCATGTGAGTACAGGTTTGGCCTTTAACGTAAAGTGGCCTTCCTGAGTCTTATTAGTCACTTTTATGATCCCTCAAATAACATTGCATGTCATGAACAAGGCTGTAAACACAGACGATCGCTTCATAAAACCTGTCCCACGTCAAAATGTTGCCGAAATCCACAAGCACACGTTTTAATAAAAAAAAAAAAAAAAAAACTCCCTGCCCGCAGCCTTCAGATTTCTTCTTTCTTCTTTTTATTTACAGACCTTTTGCTTCAGGTTTCCACTTTCTAACTTATGTTTTCATTTCCCAGTTTCCTTCAAACGTTTTGGCCCCAAACTGAGTTCAAATAAAGTGCTGAAATAATTAGTCCCCGAGTTTATTAAGCGAGTCACTTATCAAGTACATTCAGCTTCTCAAATGTGAAGATTTGCAGCTTTTTCTCTGTTTGTTTTCTGTCTGTTTTTTCACGTTGGGAGTAATGGAAACCAGGCAATATGAACACATCACCTCCGTATCGCGTCACCTTGGGATTTTTCTCAAAAACCAAAGAGTTCATTTGAAAAAATGATTGTGAGGGATAAATTATAATCACTGGTTCTTCAAGAAATCTGTTTATTAACATTGAAGTACCGAAGGCAGAAGATTTTGATTAATCAATCTTCAGGTCATACAAAAGCACAAAACCTCATAAGCTCTCACACACACACACATTCACACTCACATAGGCCCTGACATACATTTGCGTGCTGTATGTTGAATGTCAGTCATGTGATTGATGGGCAGGCCGAGTGCCGCCTCACCTGATAAATATCAGATAAGACATTTTTACACATCAATGTATAGGCTTACATCTTGTACAGCACATGTAGAGCTATTTTATCTCCATTAAGCCCCTGAATCAACATCTAATAGAGTGCAAGGCTCAATGTGGAGCGGCCTGTTCTATCGTTTTAAACAATCTGTTTCGGCACACTTTGTTATCAGACCCAGCAGAATGCCAATGGAGACCCTGGGCAATGTCAACCCCAGTTTATTACCTTAAGATCAGTGTAAAGATACTGAGCAAAATGACTGTTTGCAAACCACAGAGAAGGGCCCTGGTGTGGGCAGCGGAATATCTCGCCTCTCCGACTCTCAATCAATTCTCCCACCCGTCCCTTTTTTCTTCTGTCGCTGTCCGCCATCCTCCGAAGGCCAAGGCAGAGAGCTCTGGCAAATGTGAGAAGGAAACGGAACAAGAGGAACAACGCAGGACGGAGGTGGTGGTGGTGGTGGAGGAGGACGAGGAGGAGGAGGAGGAGGAGGGGTAGGCAGAAAGAGAAAGAAGGCCATGTATTCTGCTTTTGTTCTCATTATTCCTCACAGGCTGGGCGATATCCAGGCTGCCAGTGTTCCTCGGCTGGGGTTTGGTGGGAGGGTTATCAGCGGGTCCGCTGGGGAACGTCTGCAACGTTCCTCCGTATCGCATGTTCTCAGAAGGCATGGGAAAAGGGTGGGGAGCGTGGGGGGGGAGACCAGCCTAGCCCCAATGTATGGCAGGTCTGGTCGGCTTCCCTCACACAGTGTGTGGGGGAATGAGGAAACGGTGTCTCCGGACATGAATTAAGTACCCTGACCTGCATGCAGCAGTGAAGCCAGACAGGCTGAAGGGAGCGAGGTGGGAAACGGAGCGAGAGAAGAGGGGGTGAGAAGAAAAGGTGGCGGCTGAGGGGAGCGGAGGCAGCCAGTGGAAGCTGTCACAATACCACAACTTTGTCTCGGATACTAGCGCTAAGTTTAGTATCTGAAAATCTGATACAAGAGAAATAAAGAAACACCATCAAGCAGTGTCACAGAACAACCGCTGAGCTGTACACAAACAGATGTCTCACCGAATCGACTGGGACAGCTTTGTAGCAACTTTTGTGCAGGGGTTTTGATGTCGACTGGGTGCCTTTGTTGGCTCGATAAAACAAAAAATACAGTAGCTGCATATTTCACTCCTGCACCCGTCTGTCAAGCCACTTGCGGTAAAGACGGATTAGGTTCAAAACATAATGGAGAGTTTGATAGTCTGTGTGTTTACAGCTACTTGCCTCTGTCTGTTCCACTGGCTCATAAAGACAGTTTGACTATCTTGTTTACTTTCCCTTCGACAAACCCATCCCAGGGTTCACCGGGGGCACGGGCTCCGACGTCATGTAAAGACGCTCGTCGACAGCAAGCTATTCTTTTATCAACAATGCTGCGGTGTACCTACGCACGTCAGGGCCCTTACCAATGCTTGAATCCCAAAAGCCGAAAATAGAGAATGTGATATAAACAAAAAGACAACTGTCACTGGTTTTCTGTCCACGGCAAATGACTAATCGATTCATCAACTGACGGCTGCATGAGGTCCAGGTTGAGTAGAGATAACCTTGGCTTTTCAAAATAAAATGAGGAGCCACCTGAGCTGTTCAGGTTGCTTGTACTCGTGTCAAGAAACGTGAATAAGGCTCGCGCGGGGGCACAAGATGGCAGGTGTGTGCACAGCATTGCAGGATGCTGGGTGGCTTTCTGAGCAAACGCGACGACATCACACCGTCTTCGTGAACTCCCTTAAACGAATTCCAACCCCGGTTGTTTGTTTACACCCTCTGGATGTGATGGCGAGGTGGAATTTCAGCATGCAAAAACACTTGCTGAAAAGTTTTTCAGATCAGATGTAGTTAGCGTGACGACACTCGGGGGCAAACAGGGGAGAGAGATAGAGGGTGGGTGGGTGTAGGGGTGAGGGGAGTGAAGGAGAGGTAGAAACGTCCTGTCAGAGCAGCGTCAGCAGTCAGGTTGGGAGACTGGCCCATCCATTACGCTACCTGTCTTCCAGTGGCAGCCAAGGCATGCCCTGCTTTCCCCTTATGAGGCAAATTGCGAGCGGTTAAAGCTGGGGGTTAGGTCCCCTCTTTCTCTTTTTCCCTTGTGCGTTGCAGTTTATAGCACTCCCTCCCCTCCTCCCTCCACATCCCATCCCCGTGCCCCCGTCTCCCTGCCTACTTTGCTTGCATAGGCCCGAGCTGATATGCATTATCGCTGGGCTTTTCGCTGAAAGCCAGTCACTTTGCATGTGTCCTCTGCCTGGCTCAGCACGGGAAGGGGAGGAGGAAGAGGGGGTGGGGAGGGGGGAGGGGGGGGAGGAGGAGGACTCCCGGGTCAACAGTGCGTGTGCTGATGGAGGCAGGTGAAAGTGAGATGGACTGTCAGGCTTCTTAATAACACCCGCAGAGAAATAGTCTCTCTACTAGTCACTCTACTTTCTCTAAGCTGCAACTCTCAGGGCAGAAGCTCTGTTTCCGATCCAAATTTGCAAGATGACTGGATGATTTCTCTCCACAATCACCCCCCCCCCCCATCTAGTATTTCCCTTTTTACCCCCCCAACTCCCAGCACACTCGACTTTATGAATTTACTTAATTGACGCTGGTGAGGAGCATGTGGGACTTTGAGCTATTGATTTGCTCTAGGCTTCAGCGTGGTTGGAAATACCAGTCAGTCTCTTGGGTAGACTCATGAAGCTTTCTACCTCGAGTCCCCCAGCACCGGAAAGCCGGCCTTTTCAATGGATTTCTTCATAATGTCACTGTGGAAAGCTAATGCTTTCACTGTATGGAGGGCTCCGCCGTCCCCAAGGAGCGCTCGCCCCTTGACCACATTTGTCATACCCTGGAAGCCATATTGTACAGCTCCCTGCCCTGATAATTCTCTTGACAAGGGACCACGACCAGGAATAAGTCAGCTAAAGCTTTATTTTGTTATGTCAAAAAATGTCACGGCCGGTTAAGAATGCTATGGTGCCACATGTAGCCTGGTGGCTATGACAAAATGCCTGCCCCTTTACATTTGTACTGTACGAGACTGAAGAACAATAAAAAAAAAAAAAAAAAAAAT
>CM076667.1:18311711-18329006 GCA_038496675.1 Rachycentron canadum | reverse complement strand
AAAAAAAAAAAAAAAACATGTCTGCTCTCCTCTCTGCCTCTTTCTCTATCAGTGTTGATCTCTAAGCGGGCGGGGTGAGCGGCCATAGTCAAGGCGTAGTCACCATACAGTGTTGAATGAGGCGCGTGAGGTTTAGCATGGTCTAGATGCACTGAAATGCACTCTGGGAGCAAGTCTTCTCAGGCTTTTAAGTTAGAGAGAGAAAGAGATAGAACATGAAAGTGCTATAAGAGTGAGAAAGAAAAGGCCGACAGACAGTGAGAGTTTGCCAAAAAAAAAAAGAAAAGAAAGAATCTAAGTCAGACTTTGTGTGTGGGTTTGAAGGAGGGCCGGTGGAGATCATCTTTATCCTGAAAGTGGAAGTCTCCGGGCTTAGTGATCACAACAAACATGGTCAGCCTGGGTTTCGGCTTTGGTTAAGATGACTCCAGGGAGTATGGACAGTGGGAGGAGGCCTTGGACGCTTTCCTCTCCTTTCCCTTTGCTTCTCATCCTCCCCACCCACTCAAGCAGCTGTTGACGTGGGCCATCACGGGGAATTTGTACAGTCTCATTCAATCGGAGGGAAGGATTAGGCCTGAGCTCAACTACAGATGGACTGAGACTGCCCCCTATTAATAAATCCTCCTGTGATGCTGTATATTCATCTGGACATTTTTTTTTTTTTTTTTTCTTCATTTCTTTTCTGGTACCGAGCATCTAGTGGACATGAACACAGCAGCATGCTAATCTGCCCGTTATAAAAGCTACAGAGAGACAGAGAAAAAGTGACATGACGAATTGAAAGAGGGTGGAAGGAGATGGGGGGGAGGGTGTGTGTGTGTGTGTTGGGGGAGGGGGGGAGTAGGGGGAGGAATGGCCTTCTTCTTCTTTTGCATAATTTGGTTCCTATTAGCGACATCATTCAGCTGGTTTTTTCAGATGATAATTTGGAAATCTGGGGTTGCGGCGCTAATCCAGCGGCATTACACTTTACCGAGGGATTACTGAGTGACAACTTCAAGTGAAACGAAAGATGTAAGGGCCTCTTAAGCCGTGTTCCTATTAAAAGCCACAGTGCGGCGTGACACTGTGGCAGGCTTCATTGCACACTTGCCAACTAGTTGGGGATATATATCCCCTGATAAACGCTCCAACGCTCATAGGGATTTCTTCATATTTTTTTATTTTATTTTATTTTTTATTTCTTCACTTTCTGCATTCAGCCATTTTTAAATAGTTTTTTTTTTTTTCAGACTGGCTTTTATTTATTATTGCTATCTTTTTTTTTTTTTTTTTTTGTAAATTCACTGGCTGTTCAGGGTGATTTTGGAGTCTTGTAGCATGTTTAACATCTGACATATTTAAGAGGGAAGGTTGAAAGTCTTTTTGATGCTTTTCCATGTCAATCTCTCTGATGCTACTTTGCTATCCGAGGAAGCAGCGAAGTAATTTCATGCTTTATCCAGGTGACTACCGAGCAAAGTTTAATGGGTTTTTCTTTCCTTGAGCCATCTTAAATCCTCAGGTGTTCATGGAAAATACAACACTTTTAAAGGGTGAATCTGTTCTATTGCAATTTGGATTTTATTTTTTGGTCGTTTTAAACGCCGTCTCGAGCGTCTTTTTCGGTACAGGGCAGGAAAAGGAGCGGTCAGGCAGTCCGTAAACAAGCGGTGGATGGCGTTAACTAAACTGCCGTAATTGTGGGTAAAACTGAAAGTGAGGATCCCTGAAACACCTAACTGCACAGGAAAATGACCATAAATCTTACCAGGATACGTTGTAATACACTAACACTGTTCCTTTACTTCCATGCCTGCAACATTTAATTAGTAAGACAGGGATTTGAAAACACTTATTATTTAATGGAAATTTCAAGGAAGTACACTATGTGGTAACCTGCCTCTCCTCTTCACAGAGTAAGCCAAAGAAGAAGAGGAAGCCATTACCCTCCCAGTCTCTCCTCATGGGGAGATACTGGTGTCCTATGGCTCTGATGAAATGAGTCCGACTCTTAAGCCATAGAGATCAAAGAGACACACAGGAGGGTAAAAGCAAAGGAGGATAAAAAAAAAAATATATATATATAAAGAATGAAAAAAAAGGTGTTGTTTTTTCCACAGTGACCTGGATATACAGCCAGTTCAAGACGCATCGCTTTCCCTTCCTGTCTGCTGACCGGATCCCTGGAGAGGGACAAAGTAACTGTTCAATCCCAGGTAATTAACTTCACCACGACCCTGGGAGCACTCGCACCAGACACCACAATCCTTTAAGCACAACACTCCATTAGTCACATCCCACAAGGCCTTGCAAATGGCAGGACAAAAACAGGGGCATGCTGGGGGCTCATCCTGCCCATATAATCACTGACACACAGAGGCAAAATATGTCTATTAGCCTGGATCATAATGAGAGGGTGTGTGCAATAGATACAGAGTGAGTTGGGATTGGTTTTATCAGTATCAGTCCATTTGGCAGTTTTTTTTGTTTTCTTTTTTTTCCTTTCCCCCCCATGAGGTCGGTTCTCACTGTAACGTTAATCAGTGCAAAGCATCAAAACATAATGCAGATGTAGTCAAAAAAAAAAAAAAAAAACAGAAGGGAGGCAGTGCTGAATCAGGTCCTTGGTGTAAAATGGACAGGTGCTGTTCGGATGGAGGGTACAGTGAACAAGAAAACTCCCAAAATTTACATAAACAGCTGCTTTTTGGCTTCCTTGTTTTTCATATAATATCCACGACATGTTGTTACTGAATATTTCTAAAAAAAAAAAAAAACAAACAAAAAAAACTCACTTACTCATGACTTGAACCAGTAACTAAGTACATTTACTCGAGTACTTTACTTTCCATTTTCTGCTACTTTATATTTCTAACATTTCACTAGGAACTATTGTACTTTTATGATATTATATATATTTTTGTACCTTTACAGGCGTGCACATGTGCACAGCTGGATAAAGACCTTTTACATACTACTTTTCTAATGTATAACTATATTTCAGTATTAAACTGAAAGGGCCCATCCTCTTGATTTCAAATCTCTGTGATGCCAAATTCAAGTTTAAAATTTGCATTAGCACAAAAACATCCTTAGTTATTTTTTATTAGCGGGTATCGATGCTAATCTGCTTTGCTGTGGGTCCCATATTCATTCATGCTATTGCTACATAGGCAACATTAGCATAAGCAGCTGTCTTCATTACGTCTGTCCTTCTATCGAGGTTAGCGTGCTAACCAGCTTGTGACCCGCCGCAGCCTCCAATCTGCCCTGAAGATGGAGCACTGCTCAGAGGGCGTCACCGAAAACAGAAACCGCATGCGGCGGCAGAGAAAACTTACGAGTGGCGCCCTTAAACGTTGAACTTTAAATTGCAGTGGAGCGCGTTGCTGTATAGAAGTGCCTTGTTTGCTTGAGTAAAGGATTCGAATACGTCTTCCACCTTCCTGCCTCGAGGTGGAAGAAGTTATTCTTTTTTTTTTTTTCTAAAACCCTGTTATGATTATGCTATACAGATGATGCAGCTGCACTTTTCCTCAGAACAATAGGACACAAACCCTTTCAGCCTCACAACAAACATAACATTTACCTGCTTTGTCGTGTGTAAAAAGCCCTGCAACTTTGTGTATTAATGCACAGACAAACAATGAAAGTGCCGAGGAAGCGGGGAGGGTACGATGCCTTATGGACCCATTTCCAGTCATTTCGATTAAGACTGTCTGGAAAAAAACAAAGCGTAGGTTGATAAAGTTAAGTTCAATACAGTTAACGTAAACCAAAGCATAAAAAAGAAGAAGAAAAAGCACTCCTTTGTGTATCAAACGTACATTATGCTCAGATCAAACTCTATAGCGCTTACTTCCATGCAGACGTGGTGTGGTACATGAACAAAACATTATCAACATGCTTGATCTTTTCTTTCAGACAAGCGTCTTGGCTCATTGTCGGATGAAATATAAATACAGCCCATGTCCGTGGGTGTAAAATAGAATGTATTCAGTCAATAGAATATCTGCAAATGTCAAAGCGGCTTGAATCAAAAAGCTTATTGAAATTTCAATGCAGCTGTATGGGTGTCTCTAATGAGGTAAGAAGAGAACAGTGTTTCTCTGACTGTGCTGCAGTCTAACCAATTATCAGACTTCCCTGCTGCTGAACCATGGGAGAAAGTCCATAGGTGATGGTGGGGAGGACGAGGGGAAGCCACGTTGTTTAAGTGAGAGGGAACAGATAATGGACTCGGAGCTTCTCTCCCTGCTCCCTCTCTCTCCCTCGCTTCCTCTCTGACACTCTCAACAAAGGCAGGCCTGGCGTTTCTTGCCGACAGCCATCAGAGAACCGGGCGTGTGATTTGACTGTATATGTCAAAGAGAGTTTGATTGTCTTCGGAAATGTTTTATTCATCAGATGGGGTTTGGACGCTGCTTACCTCTGTTTCTGATTTGCCGGCAAAACAAGTCTGTCAGACAATATAATAAAGAGCGTGTAGCAAACTGTTACACTTGCAATAAGTGCTCATTTCAACTCTGATCTGATCATTTCGGCTTTAAAAACGGGAAGAAGGCGGTGGATTTGACTGCAAACCAGCTTTGAACAAACATCTGCTCAATCATGATTGTCAATTTCTGAGAAATACTGCATTTTAAAACACCTCATCCCGTGCATCGGGGTTTCATGAAGGCTGCAAACGTACAGTGCAGCATAATGTGATGCACTTAATCTGACAAGCCATCGATACTGTACGTTGCGGCGCCCGGCCCGTTTGTTTTCTGTTTCTGTCAACCGCAGCTGAAGTTTACTTTGGTGCATTTTTTTTTTTTTTTTTTTTTTTTTTTTTTTTGCACTCGGCTTCATTTAGATCGGCACTGCCCAATTATAAGCCAACCAGAGCTTGTAAACAAAAGTCACATGGACTCACGCGCAGCTTGTTAATTGGACAAAGTTTTCGTAACCTGTCATCCTGCCAGGTCAGAGATTTGGTGGGTGCCGCGGGGGGTAGAGGTGGGTGGTCGGCTAAATAACCCTGACCACCCCCGTAGCATTCCTGATGCTAATCATTATTGAGTTCTCTGCTGTGACTTATCTACACTGCTGTTAATACACATTGAAAAGGGGCTGAATGTGACTTTTACCCTCAGTTTATCTTGTTTGGCTTGGCTTTCTGGGCATAACAAGCCGCTGGCCACCAGATCCCAGTATGTGCTTCTTCATACTCATAAACGCTTTAGTTTTTTTTTTGTTGTTGTTGTTGTTGTTTTGCTCCAAACATGCCACCCTGCAGTTTCCCCGAAAGAAGATTTCACGCCACCCGAGCTTAAATGCCATTGTCCCCACCTGCCCAAGTATACCAAGCGAGAATGCGCCTAAAAAAAAAAAAAGAAAAGTCGGCATGCGGACTAGTGAGACCTGGCGGCGACACTGCCGGGCAGGGAAGCGGACCTGAAGCCTGAATTGAGCCTCTGGGTCATGCAGGAATCAAAGAGTGGCTATTCCAAACAGGTTCCTGCGGAGAGGAGGGGCAGCGGAGCTGTGGCAGGCCAGCCTGCTGCTTTTGTCAGTCAGGCAACGAACGGCGGTGAGTGGAGGTCGCGGAAGAGCAGGAGATGACTGATTCATGGGCTGGCTGGCAGGCTGTGTGCGGACTTGTGCGCCTTTGTGTGTGTGTGTGTGTGTGTGCCCTGCAGTGGATGACAGATTGGCAAGGCCACGGATGGGCCAGGCTCCATCAGCACCGCGGGCTGCTGTGATGTGTCCATTCTCCCTTCACTCACCACAGCCGGCCAGACCAGAGCTGTCTGTGTGATTGCCCGTACGTGCGGGTGCGTTTTTGTTGTCTCTTTCCCAGTTATGGGTGTGTTGTTTCAAAATCGGAAGCACAATCACTTCATTTGCCAAGTACAATAGAGGTAAAAGTTTGTCTTGGCGCTGCTGTTGCAGAACCATGTCGACAGCTAACAATTTCACCGAGAACACAGGGACACAGCTGCTGGTTATGCCAGTGCTTTGCTTTGTTTTAGCATTTCGTGCGTGTGTGTATGTGTTGGTAGATGTTCTTGGGTATTTCAGCCGACGTTTGTGTGCGTTTGTGTGCATATTGTTTCTGTTTACAGATGCTTGTACATTCACATTCAGGGCCGGGACAAGATAATAGAAAAACCAAACAATTAGTCACAAAGAGAGCTGCTGGCTTGTGGAAGAAAGCAGAATAACTACATCTGTATCATTTCAAAACCTTCTCCAAATGAATTTTCTCAGAATTAGCTTTATGATTATGGATTTATCCCGTATTATTCTCATCCATGCAATACTCTTTATGTACTGACAAATCTACAATTCAAATGCTTTGTGTATGAATGAATATGAGGATGTTACAATTGGTTCCGCATCTGATTTATACAAGTGTATGATATGGAAATACATAAGAATCTGTTGCATATAGTTAGTTTCTTATAGACTTCAGACCCCTTTTTCACGCATTCATCTCACATTTTGTACCGTTGCATTGTGAACTTTCTGTCCTCTCGTTGTTATTTCAGCTCACATGTTCCTTTGGTAATAAGTGTTGACTTTTCCATGACTTTTATTTTAAGTGTTGATTGGAGCTGTTTTCTCTTTCCGCAGAGTAAAAATGGCTCAAGAGAAGCTTAAAAAAAAAAAAAAGCGATCAAAGTATCAGACTAACTTTGATGAGCGTGGACCCACCTTCAGTAAACAGTCGCTCACACTGGAGCCGAATTAGCACAGGTTATCCTGCATCGTGCCGTTTGACTGAGGATGAGATATTTATGCATTATGAATTTGCGCTAATCCCTTTCAAAGTGGAGAAACAAGAGTTCAGTCCGAGTTGAAGGGAACGCTTTAACCTGCCGTTCGTCGCACTTTGACAGATTCTGACTGATGAAGCAAAGAAGGTAACAAGTCTGGCACCTCACTGACAGCACCCTCCATCCTCCACTTGTCAGTGTCAGGTAACCATTTCCCAAGTGCCACCTTCAATTACTTTGGATATTGCTAATGATTATACATTGTGTGCGAATGCAAATGTGCGGCAGGAAGTTTCATGATATAAAGCTCGGGTCAGTTGTAGCATGACTAATGATGTTCCAAATGAAGGGTGGACTTCAATGAGTGTCTTAAAGAGCAGAAGAGATTTTAATTACTCATCTGTCTGGCTGCTCGCGTGACCTTCAGTCAAGACCTGGACAGAAGTCAATTACAGTGTTGATGTGCTATCTCCATATCTGGCCGTATACCTTGCGATTGGACCGGCCGTGGAAATGGCAGATTGTCAAAGGTCGTTATAATATTAATCTGAAGGTCAGAAGATTAAAAAAAAAAAAAAGTTTGAATATAACTGTGCAAGAGTAGATTCACCGGTAATATCGTCAGATTTCAGAGAATGGCAGAAGGCGAGCACACCCTGTGCTGAAGGTTCTTGATTTATTACCCTTCGTTTATGCTGTGAGCAATTTGTGTTGAGTAAAAATAAAGAAAGCTGGTCAAGTAAGACTGTGAACTGTATAATTTTTCCCTCATTCATTCATTTTTTTAATCAGCCACCTTTTGGCTATTTATTTCAGTATTTTGAGTAGGTTAGCAACACCAATAAACACACCAACTCTTGGCGGCATCACCACCCACAGCTGCACTGGGAGAGAGCTGTTTTACTCAGGAAGTCAGTTGCTCGGAGTCTATTTGTCTTTTGTAATTACCATTCAATAAAGGAGAACCCTTGGTAATTATCCTTGGCGCTCAGTGAGACCAATCATCGCGAGTTAACATAAACACAGACTCGTTTTTTTTGTGTTTTTTTTTTTTTTTTTTTTTTAAAGGAGGCTGATGCAGAAGCAGAGCCCTGCCTCGCAGACGCTGCAACACAGCTCCGAGATCAAACACAGCGGCGGGCGGCGGCTACCGGGCCCCATCTGTGCCCGTGGACCCCTCAGAGAGCCGGGTTGCGACCTCATCTTAGAGTTCAGAGTGAAAGGGAATCTTGCCAGGGTGGCGGCCCCCCGCTGAGGACCGCATCATGTGCATCATTGGTTAAAGGATTGTCCGGGTCAAGAGAGACACGAAGACTTGTGGTAGCTCACTTGCCCCCTCGCTGATGATGCTGAGGTGGCACGAGGCTCTAATTTGATTGAGTGGGAGGGGAGTGTTGGAGAGGAAAACACAAACCAGACATTTTCACTTCGCAAAGCGAGTTTGTTTAATCTTGTTTTCTTTATTTATTTTGATGGCACGGGGCAGCGGCCTAGATACTGCGACGGTTTCTTCACGAGCCGCACTGTACAACGCTCGAAGGATGATTGCCCGCGAATTAATTTGCCTCGTCAAATTTTTGCCTCCAGTAAGCAAAAGACGCTTAAGGTAATGGTATGGATACGGATGTCATTCACTGCGGGAGTCTTATCAGAACTCACAAGTTCGTATCAAACTAAAGACAGCTGAAACTAGGGGAGATAAACTTTGGATCGGGGGGGGGGGGGGGTGAAAAAAGCATTGCAATCTTACACGGGGAGACTATAGCACTCAGCGTGCAGCATCCGTCAATACCTTGCACTGACACGTATACAATCCCTTGCTCTCTACCTCTACCCCCGCATTGTTGAATGTGCCTTGACGCCGGTCTACTATCTGGGCTTTTATCTTCCTGACACGCCTTTGCCACTGACATTTACATGAAAGCTATAGGCCTGGCTGGGAATAATCTGCACTGATAGGAAACGTCTTGCAGCTGCAGAGGAAAGAGGGAGTTGGAGTGCAGGCATCTTTCGAGCCTGTAGTCTGCTGCATCACAGGACCGCTTTTGGACGCAGTATACCGTGTATAGAAATGCCTCCATACAGCATAGAGATGCAATCACAGATATAGCTACTGGGCTGTACACAGCAGAGGAAAAGATGCACAAGATACAGTGTACCTCTGCAAAAAGTATTTGTGTACACAAGATGTGAGGTAGTTTCCCTTGTTATCCTTATCGGTTCATTTATATCATTTTCATGTCCACAAAATATAATATATGGTGTATCTACAATACGTGCAGTCAGTGTTTTGGTTAAATCTCAGTGTGCAAAGTACACTAAACTTAGAAAACAGAGAAGAGAGACTAAGTCAAAGTGAACTGAGCAGTGTGACTTTTAGAGATCCATTAGGATCTGAGAGGTTGCCAATTACTAGGTTTTTAAATACAGCGATTGACGTTGCTGGTAGAAAACTCCGAGGCACTCAGCAGTCATCATGGGAGCAATATGACAGCTCACGACAGGAAAGGCAAGCTGTTATTACTCAGAGGAATGAAAGACTGTCTTGAAGAGAAATAGCCAAAAAATCTTAAAGTATCTTTGAACGGCGTGTCTCTGAACTGAGAAGGACTGTGATCACAAAAAAAAAGGAGGGGGGGTGGGGGTCTGGCAGACCCAGATCGACAACAAAATCAAACAAGTTCAGAAGTTGCTCGTGCTGCCGTAGCACAAGGCTGGCTGCAGTCGACATCAAGGCACAGCTCATGTTGACTCACAGAATGAGAGTCAGCATGAGAAATTCGACTGTGCAGAGATGACTCAAGGAGCAGAGCCGATCGGTCGTGTAGCTGTTCGGGAACCTTTATTAAGCCATCGCGACGGGGTTAAGAGGCGTGCTCGGGCTGAGGAGGGTAAAACACTGGACTGTGGCAGCACGGCAAAATGTGGAAACCGTGGACTGATAAAATCGGAGTCCGACATTTTGAGTTGATTAGGCAGCAACCTCATCTCCGAAAAAAGAAAATCAAAACAAACAAACCAAAAAAATATAATTATTTCTCATGTACAAATCATAGCATTTACAGCCGCGCCGAGCTTGAGATTTTGCCCCCCCCAAAAAAAAAAGCTAAAATATAGGAACTTTTGACTGGCAGTGTACCAATGCATAAAAACATGAGGATAACAGCGAGGGGAAAACAAGACACATTGCTAATTAGCTTCGTGGTTAACACAAGAGTTGGCATGGCAACCAATAAAGCTGCAGAAACCATGCTTAATGGGAAATATCAGCATGGATGGAACGCTTCTTTGACAAATTAGATTGTGTGGTTGTCATATCGCGTCGTGCCCGTGTCCATGTGTGTGTTATGCAAATGCGTGTACAGCAGAGAGTCTGATTCTTTGCGAATGCGCGGCACATCCAGGGGCATTAGCACCAGCACGTATCTTTTGAATGCATTTTAAACACCCTTAAAGAGTCCTAGGGGAGGGAACCGGCTCTCCAATCTTGCAATGGACGCATTTTCCTTGTGTGAAAACAAGCCTTGAGCACCGAAAAGCAAAGCCTGAAAAAAAAAAAAAACACATAAAATAACTACACACAACAAATCTTTATGAATGATGAATGAGGGTGCTTTTAGAATTAGAAGTGGCGCTTAATAAGGAAGCTCTGTCTGTGTATTCATCAGAACTGAGGCCAACAAAACTTTTCGTCACCTCATTTATCTTCAATAAACACCCCCCCCCCCCCCAATAATGATAATTGTTCAAAATTGGTGGAAAATTAATCTGGCAACATGTCTGTATGAATAAATTGTGTCATTATTACCTCATAAGGGAACTGAATGAGGGAATTTACACTGCATCATAATCCAATCAGCTCATTAATTTTCACAAATGTCTTTTATTCTGCTGTTGCAAGGGAACACGTGTGACTGAATCAATATTACATTCATGCTCCCAATATGCGATGTTATTCACATCAAATTATCAAAGCACACAAGGCTTTTAAAATGTATGTCTAATCAACAGAGCATTTTAAAACCAGGGAAAGATGCATCTCGGAAAGTCATTTCGTCCCATATTAAAGGGCCAATCTGTAAAATCTTTAACCAAATGAAGTTCAGCTTACATTAGCATTACTGCATGATTATGCTGCACAGAATTAAAATAAAAGTGGGTTGGCTGCGATAGTTGGACACAGGTTCATGTCCTGCATGCAGGTTTAGGCTCCTCCAATGGCCATTAAGCTAATGCAAGTTAGCATTAGCTTGCTGAATATTTAAAGCGGCATTCATCAATACCTACGTAAAATGATCTGCAAAAGTTAAAAAGAATTATGACAAAAATGTCTGAAAATATTATAAACCTTAATAAATTATTTGTAAAAACATTTAAAAGGATATATAAAATACTATAGCCGTAAAATCCTCAACAGTGTTATTACGATATCCTTTGAAAATGTGTGAAATAGATGAACAATATTGGCAAAATATTAGAAAACTGAAATCTGAAAAATAGAAGTAATTAGAGTTTAAGAATAATGTAGCCTAATGCAGCCACAAATTGTTTTTAGAGAGCAAAATAATTGCAACTACATTCACATTTCGGTAACCTTAACAGTATTGCAAGTTATTTTAAACGGCAAATTAGTTAGTAGTTAATTTTCAAGAGACACGGTTGAACGTCATGACTAATTGTGGTTTGAACGATTTACTTGAAATGGTTTCTTCACAGTAATGTTGGAAGATAAACTTTTAAACAAGGTAAATTGTGCTAAAAGTAGAATTATGTTGTGTATTTTTGTAATATTTTAGAGTTATACGAACTGATTTGAAGATCTTCTACCTATGTGATGGAGGAATAAGGCAGTTTTGGTGGAAAAGCCTTTGGAATGTGGCATCAACAGCAGTGAAACCCAGAGATGTGTCACCAGGGAGCCTCCTTTGTCATTTTGCGATAAAGCAGGGAAAAAAAGGAGGACAGAATCTGTCATTTTCAGGTAGAGGAGTGTTGAGGCAGAACCTATTCATTTTGACCTACATAGGATGGGTCGTCTAGAGCGAGGTTAACGCTCCAGCACCCCTTTCCAAGCGTCATGGGATCATTAGTATCCTTTGCTGTAGCAGCGCAGAGCTCCTTTGATGCCCCCATCTCCAATGAAACTACACTGGGGGACGGCCCATTTTCTAGGGCTCTCTTTCAAAGTGGCCATTTCCATTTGGAGGATGACTCCCCTCTTCTTCTTCTTCTTCTCCTACTCCTCCTCCTGCTCCGCCTTTCTCTCTCCGGATGAGTGCCGCTGTGCAGAAATGTGACGAGAAGGAAATTGGAGCGGGGTCAGCTCTGAGTGTCGACGCCGTCGCTGTCATCCTCACCTGGGAATCTTCACCTCGACAATAAGTGAGCCACGGCGCACGGAGATTGGAATATATTTTAACAATACAGAGACTGCACTGGCGACAAGATAATAGCGGAAACGACAGGAAACCATTGGTTTGGTTTGGTAATGAATCACTGACAGGTAGAGGGAAAGTGGCGCTATGTCACTTGATTCACAAAAAAATACAGCAGTTAAGTGGATCTATTCCACTCTACGTGCTGCCTGTCAACACTATATTCTCACAGTGTGATTCCCATTGAATGTGTAACAGCTGTACAATGAAAATATGCCTTCTTTTGCCCATGGCGACACAAAATATTGATTTATAGATGATGATAAACCCACAGTGGTGTCTCCATATCCCCACTGTGTTTACTGGAGACTCTCCCTCTCCTTATAGAAACATGTTTCACCACAGACTACCTGAGAGTTCAAATTTATTCTGATACAAGTTTGAAATTTCTCTCAGGCTTCAGATTGACTGCGACATTTGAGAATGTAGGGCAAAACAAGGCCTTGAAATTTAATAAGCTGCAGCAGTTTTCATTTGCATGAATACCACTGGAACTGACTGGCCTGGCCTGTCCTTGCAGCATTGTAAAGGCTTTTTTTGAAAGCAGGGGTGCCTCGCTCGATCAATTTCTAAACCTATTATCCATTTATTTTCATTGGGACCAAATGTTAATTTGATTACATATAATCTCACAATAACCTTTTAGAATTCGTCTCCTTGTTCTCTTTGACCTTATATTTTCTATTCTCCGCCAGTGTGCACCAAGTTTGTATCACTCCATCCTAGTCTGCTTCAGAGTGCCACTACCGATGCCCTGAAATGTTGTCTTCAGCCCTCTCCTCTCAACGAGCCTCTCAGCTTCTCTCCAGCTCTGTCTTTCTCTTCTCCTCTGCCATTTCTCAGGCTGAACCAGGGCTCTTTTATGTTTACGTTACGTTCTGTGTTCTTCACAGGCTGTCATTAGGAACTAGGCTGGGGAAAAAAGAAAAAAAAAAGGCAACACCTTGTCGTGTTTTTGTTCCTGCTCCAGTTGCTTGAACAGAACAATCAAACCACTCCACCTCTTTCTGCCTCCTGTCGGCCTACTGTTACTACAGTGGTCCCCAATCACTGGGCTGGGGCCCACCGGTGGACTGCGAAGGTATTGCAAGTGGACTGACATTATTTGCAAAACCGTGCAATTCTGGTGCAAGAATGGAATTATACACTATCAGGTATGTAAATATATATATATATATATATACATACCTGATTTCTGTTCAGTCATAAATGTTCGATCCTTGTCATTAAAATAAAAAGTACTCTGAGAAGGCATCACCAGGCCTCAGTATTGTTATGGGGTCTAATGCAGATTGCCAATGTTTTTGAAATTTTCAAGTCCGCATAAGTTAGAAAAGGTTAGAAACCGCTGTGCTACCACATCAGATGATGGTTAACTCTAACCGTAGACAGTGCCGAACAGCTTCATACAAACAATATGTCTATTTTTCCTTCTCACTACTGCTTGATGACGTAATCAGACGAGCCCTCCAGGGGATCAAGTTCATAGCGGTGTTTCTGCAGGACATTTACATCCAATGCCAACATCCAGTGCCAACGCCGAAGGTAGTGACCTTTCGGCACCATGGCAAAAAGTAAGGGTGAGACATTCAACTTTGGCACTGGGGACTGGATGCCACAGTCTATCTTAGACCAACAAGTAAGGGTACCCTTTCACAGTAAGAGTCACTATGAGAAGGATTTGAAAATTATACATTTTCTCTAACCCATCAAAAGGCTCCCATCAAAAAATATTTTCAGGGGCAAAATACATGTGTTGCATCAGTCTCATCTATACTTGATGGCATTTCTGCTTCGATTCTGACTGTGAAGACGACTTGCACATTTGTGCATAAAAGTCCCTCTGTACATTTTTAAAAATGTCTGTTGACAAATTATAGCGGCGACATCAAGAGAGAAAAAAACCCCACTGTGACAGAAAAGCATTAACGTCTGAAAGCAATACGTAAATTGCACCAATTTTCAGGAGGTTGTCAAATTTTACTGCGATACAAAATGCAAAAAACAAATGTAGCTATGCTTTGAGTAGAATTTCAGAGATGTTTGAATCACTTGTTAATTAGAATGACGTGTGAATCAGTGGTGAACGTGTATATATATGGGGACATAGACTCCGGGTCAGTGAAGCCAATGCTGAAGAGCCTTAAACCTTAATTCTAATGGGGGCAACGCCACTGGTTGTAAAACAAAGTCCGATTGTATTGAAATCTATGGGAAAATGGTCCCAATTCACCCAAACTAAATGTGTGAATTGCCCTTTTTTGGGCATTTTATACTGGTTGTGTAGTAGAAAGAGACAGGAAAATGGGGAATCAGAGAGGGGGAGTGGCATCCAGGAAAGAGTCGCACCCGGCCAGGATTTGACACCGGGACGCGCCCTAACCATTTGGGTACTTTGGGTCGCCGCCAGTAAATGTTTTCTGAAGTTTGTGGTCTCTAGTTTGAAGTCAGAAAGGAAGGAAAATAGACCGTAAAGCAGGGTATGAATTAGGGGGCGTGGCTACCGTGTGATTGACAGACCGTACCACACAATCAGGATAGAGTACAGGGCGGGTCAGATCCACCCCTCATTCCTCCTCAGCTCCACCTTCTCCTTCAAATATGGTTGGCAGCGGCCAAATTACAAACTCCAGGCTTCTAACAAACCATATCATTGTTCTATTTGGTGAGAAGGTTGAATATAACACAACAGGTTATGAAAGTTTCCGCTGTTGGTGCTTTAAACCGTTTGCTAAGTACTAAAGTAGGAACACCTGTAATGCACATGCGCTTGCTGTGTTTGCTTAAGCATCAACATCAATACATTTAAAAGGCATTGAAATTGATTACAGCAAATAAGACAAGCATAGGTGGACTAACACAGAGAGGGTGCCGCTCACATGAATTGAAGAGCTAAAGAAATCTAAAAGGGAAAAGTGTCACAGCACCGGCGGCATCATGGAGCCGACGAGTGTTAGACTGGAAACATCGCACACAAAGGACTCAGCGCCTCAGATAAATAACAGGAAAAGATTGTGAACGGCAACTCGTCCTTCTCCTCTGAAATAATAAGATAAAATGATGCAGGTCAAAAAGGAGATTAATGCATTTGCATTCACTCACTAATAGAGGTTTTATAAGCAACTGTGGGATGATAAACAAACAATGGCTTCCTGATAAATCCCGGTCAGTGAAACCGACATCATACAACACGCAGGCAGGTTCTGCGGAAAAACACCCATTTATTTCTGTCTTCATCCCAAAGAGCTCATAAAGACTCCCCCTCACCCTGGCTCACAGCTCAGCCCTTTTGGCCTCGGCCTCTGTTGAGCTCCTCTCCCATCTCCTTGCATTTCTGTCCTGCCAATGTTGTTGTGACACTCGACTTCCATTACACCCCCATCACAGCCTCGGTCCAGGAGGGGGAGGAGGAGGAGGAAGAGGAATTTACTGCACCCATCACCTCTGTCCTCTACCCCTCACAAGCTTTGTCACATAGATAGATAGATAGATAGATAGATAGATAGATAGATAGATAGATAGATAGATAGATAGATAGATAGATAGATAGATAGATAGATAAAAGATATATAAACAGATAGCTAGATAGACAGACAGACAGACAGACAGACAGATAGATAGATAGATAGATAGATAGATAGATAGATAGATAGATAGATAGATAGATAGATAGATAGATAGATAGATAGATAGATAGATAGACAGACAGACAGACAGACAGACAGACAGACAGACAGACAGACAGACAGTGGCTGATTAAATCCAGGTTAAACTTGACTGAACGACACGCTTGCTGTTTGTGCAGCCGTGTGGATCTGATGACACAGTGTTATCCAAAGGGGTGTGTCTCTGTCTCTGAGGTGCACACTGTGTGTGTTACTGGCAGGGAGCCATGTGTCGTCTCTTAACATTGTTTTAGTATTACATTCTAACATTTCTGATTTTACCAGACTCCACAGAGACCCAGTGGCTGGAAAACTTGGATTGCCTTCTATTTTTGGATCTCACCAAAATGACCTCTAATTTCACTGTTTTATCAGAGAGGCAGAATATACTGTAGGCGGGAGGAAGGAGGGAGGGAGGGAGGGAGGCGGGGAGGGAGAAAGGGAGGGAGGATGCAGGGAGAGAAAATTGAGATGGAAGAAATAAAAAGAGAGGGTTTAGCTGGATTACTGTACTGCTTTTTTAAAATAAAAAAAAAAGAAAAATCTATTGCTACCACCATGAGTAATGCAACACCAATGGCTTCCGCAACAGATGTCAAATAGCGTTCCCGTGGCTGCGTGCAGACGCAGTTAAAACAAGCTTGTCAATTATAGCTGAGATGATGAAAGTCTTTTTGCAACCCACAGAACTGAGTGGTGGACCACAGGGAGGCGTTGGTGGAAACTTCTCCATATGGAGCCCATGTGCACGTGGGTTATACAGTCAAAATCCTGACAAACAGTTTAATTAAAAAGAATCATTGTTTTATACTTGTAATTAAGCTACACGTGTGCACAGATTGTTTAGAATGAGCGCAACGGCCCCAAACGCACACAAAATGGATTTTCAATGCACAATAGTTTGTAGAAAATGGAGATAATGCCTCGCAACTGAAAGGAAGCTGAGTTATTATTAGCCAATATTGAAACAGTCCTTCTCCTACAGCTGCAGCAGACTGTGCAAGGCCCTTGTCATTGTCCAGGAGTCAGGTGCAAGGAAAAGAAAAATAGTGAAATTAAACATAAATCAAATTCTGTTGACTGGGCCTGGAGAGCTCAGCTGCTCTGCAGGAAGTTTCAGAAATATTCCTTTCATTCTGCATCAGGGCGCCCATAATTCAGTGCTCCTCCTCGAGTCTCTCCACGGTGGGAATTCACAAACACAGCTCTCTCGCTCCTGTGTTATTTTCTGAGGAGGAGTTGCAGCAGAAGTGAGGCGCGCGGAGGAGGCGGAGGGGCAAGATCAGTTTATCGGAACGCCATAGACTGACGTTCCCATCTTTCAGCGCTCCACCTGTACTTTCCAGAGCGTTCAGTATGTTCCTGCCACAAACACGCTCAACGCAACACTCCCACCGCTGTGCACCGACTGGTACCATACAGATATCAGACCAAACACTTACACCC